>JANIJG010010974.1:0-49101 GCA_024611175.1 Megaceryle torquata | reverse complement strand
CATGGAAGTGTTAGGTAGAAGGTTGAACTTGATGATCCTGGAGGTCTTTTCCAACCTTGATGATTCTATGATTCTGTAACCATAACTTGCAGATTTTAATACCTCAGAGAAATTTAACAAAAATTCCATGCAGTAATAAAAGCAGAGAAATAAAATCAAGGTATCATTGCATGAAATATTCTGAAGAAGAGAGCTTGACCCTTGTGATCCCTCAACATTATACCAAATATGTCCTATATGGGCTGGAATACCTCGTTAGTCAGTTTAGGGTCACCTGCCCTGTCCACTCCTCCCTGCAGGAGGACCTTTTACTTTCTGCACTCCCCAACATGGTACACAAGATTTATCAATGACCTTGATCTGCACACCAATCCTTGGTAGTAACTCTAACCATGGGGTGTTACCACTGCCAGCAGCAGACACTGTCTGTGCAAACAGGCTGCTGACTTCAGACAGTGCAGTTAGTTAGAACTGAGCCGAAAAATAAAATCACTGTACAGAATTGTTCTGTTCTAACTCAGACCGGGACAAGGGGTTACAAAATGGGTGACATTATTACGTAGGAAAGAAAAGGAAGGAAGATGAAGACACCTGATAAACAGATGGGGTCAGACAATCTGTGGAGGGTGTGGTGGTGGTCTATTTATTTATTTAATTTTCCACAGCCTCTCTCTACTATAACGTCACCATGGGTAGTATTGGTGGTAGTTCCTATTCTGGCTACCAGTTCAAAAATTTGGTCCTGTTTCAAAGCAGTCAAGGTAGTCAATAGCAAAAGGTCCCAGTTTTGAGCATGTGAATAGGTTCAGATATTTGATGAGCTGTAAACACTTTTCTCAAAAATAGGATTGACACTGACAGATCCTTATTCTGCAAGCATGTAAAGAATATCCAAGCCCCACTTCAACTAATTTCCTAAGCAAAATGCTAACATCTTGGGTTCTTTAAATGTAGCCAGTGATTGATCATGCATTCAGCATCAGTGATTTGTGTAAGCATCTGTTGAGCATTCTGCCATCTGCTTGTAAAAGTGTGGTGGTCAAAACTTTTGCAAAACTACCTGAAGAGAAAGAGTGGAAGTTTTGGAGAGCCTCTTCCTTGTCCCTCATGTGCCTCTGCTGCCAACCATCCTTCCTTAATGTGAGCAACTTTTAAAATTCTTCATAATTTGGAATGACTAAATTCTTCTGAGTATAAATGGAACAGTTTATTTCTGGAAACATTTTGAACCAAGGAATATCTAATCTACTATGAAACCCAAGCTACTAAATGAAGCATAACAGGTAGATTATAATACTGTGAGTATAACACAGAAAATAATGTAAGAGACAAATTTCTTAGTGACGTTCAAAGATTTCTTATAAATCAGATTTGAACAGATGCCAAAATGTAGAGGTGTTTGGATGTTCGTCTATAATTGTTTTGTAGGAGATAATTATCCACAGAAAAATGATGAGAGATAAAAAAGATTAGGCCTATGAACAGAGCTATAATTTTATCTTGAACAAGTAGAAACTACAAGCTAGAAGGCTCTATCCACAATACCCTCTATAAAGTTTAGGTTTCTTTTCTTTCTTTCCTTTATTTTTTTATTTTTTTATTTAATAATGAAAAACTCTTAATTGATTTTTAATAGCGAGGTTTGTATTTTTAGAGTTTACAGTTTTTATTGATATCAAAATGGCTGTGATGAGTTGGCCTTGGCTGACCACCAGATGCTCATCAAGCTTCTCTATCACTTTGCCTTCATCAACAGGACAGGGAAAGAAAATACGACAAATAGCTTATGGAGCAAAATAAGGCCAGTGACATCACTCAGCAATTACTCTCACAGGGAAAACAGACTCAATTTGGGGTAACTAATTTCATTTATTACCAATTACTTTTAACAGATTAAGATAATGAGAAATAAGAACAATTCCTCCCTGTCATGGAGGAGTGGTTTCACTTAAATCAATTAAAACACTTGTTGTGGAATCCTGCTTTGGGATTCTGCTGACTGGGTCAGTTTGTCATGGAGACCGTGGAGAATTTAAAGTCACTTAACAAATCACCAGCAAAGATGTTAGAAAAAAGTGATTTTAATGCGAATATTTTAAAGTGTGACTTAACAGAGCTCAATGGCAAGGTTCACTGTAGTACTTAGAAAGGTTGGAATTGGATTGGAGTGATTTAAACAGGGATTGGGAGAAATGATCTATATGGACATAGGGGAGATGAAGTCAGCATCATATTGGAGTGGTTGTTGTGTAATTTTAGAATAGCAGCAATTTCAGGTTCATTAACACTATTATAACAAATCACAAAATTAGATTATGATTTTCTAGCAACACTTAATTAATCCATAATCAGTAATTTGTTATGATCAAACACAACTATTTAGTTAAAGATTCAACAAAGGTTCTAAATTAAACTTCATGCACATACACAGATATAGAGGTTAACCTATGATTAAGATAATTCTTCTCTGTAGATTATAGTAAAAATTGGTACTAAATTATCTTAGATTGTCACAAATTCAAATTATGGTGAATTCTTCACCCTTCCAATTGAACATGTTGGCTGGTGTCATCATAACACAATCCAGGGGTCATGTATAGTAAGGACACCTAGTCCAGCAGTGTGGTTATCTGTAGACTTAACAGGTCCTATTCCAGAAGTAATTTTTCTCTATAGATTGTCAGTGGCCCAGATTCAGGCAGCATGGAATCTCACGGTGATGGACATGATAACAATTCAGCTTCTTACATAGAACGGGTTGTAGTGGATGGGACTGTATCTGGCTTGGCAGCCAGTCACCCATGGTGTTCCTCAGGGTTCAATCCTAGGGCCAGTCCTGTTCAATATTTTAGTGAGTGATCTGGATGTAGGAGTTGAATGTACCCCTAGTAAGTTTGCTGACGATACTAAACTGGGAGATGCCACTGACTGTCTCAAGGAACAAGAGACCTTGCAGATCTGGACTTTTTTTACAGTCTGAAAAGTTGTGAGGGCTTGCTAACAAAGCAAAATGGTAAAGGGGAGGCATGGGAAAGAGCACATTACTGTATAGATTTAGAAAGCAGTGGTGTGTTGTAAGGATCATGGTCTGTATTTAATTAAGCACTTACAGTTTTCTCTTTGAGTTCACCTCATATCACTTCTGACTGAATGTCTCAGCTTCCTTTTCATTTATACAGATCCTTATTATCCTGAATGGAAAAGCACAATAATGTTTGTTTTTAGAGGAGTACTGCTTGTATTTTTGGCATAGTGTCATCATACAATAGTGATGACAGTGGAGCCAGGTCCTGAAGAATTTTGAGATTAAATCTGTGAATTTATGTTGAATTTTTTTGAGAAGTAATTTACTCAAGAGCATAGTGAAGAGATTTGTATATTTTGTATAACCAAATTATGTGATAATAATCTACCCTGACTAGAGTCTTATGCACCCTCAAGGGAGACTGATTTAGTCACCACGTCCCTACTGTTTTTTCTTCTGTTGACCGTAATACTGCTGAATGCACAATTTGCCTAGTTCATGGAATATGGTGGAGACAAGGACCACTAATTTTCTTTCTCATGTGCTCTTGGAGACAACTAAACAGACATCTACTTAAGATGCCTTTCACTGTCTGTGCACTTGCATGCTTTATATTTGGTCAAAATTCAGTCCAATGTTTTTGCCCATTCCACACCACTACCTTATTGATTTCTCTCTATGCATTCCTGACAATACAGTTTTCTGACTTGCATTTGTGTGTCAGAAATTAACTCTATTTCATTGAAATCAATAGCCAACCCCCTATAAATTAGAAATGGAGGTGACAATATGTCTGCTGAAAGATTTAAAAAAAAAAGCCTTTTGTGGCTGTGCTGCTGTCTTCAGCCAGTCCTGTAGGCCAGCCCAAGGAGGCTGAGTACTCTAGCCTGCTTCCCTCATGCCTGCCCTGCAGTACTGACTGTCCCAATGTTGCCCATGGGCATGAAGCAGTCTTGGACATGGGCCATGAAACTTGTGACATCTGCAGCAAAGACCTTCTAGGAGTGATTCCTCTGGACCTGTTTTCCTTGGGTTCATTGCAGGATACATATTCTTAGCCATCCTCATTAAGAGGGGTTCATGATTTACTCTGATTGGTATATCATACTTCAAAACCTCACTGATGATTATGGATGATTTATGCATGTATACTGTAGACACTAGTCTTATACTTGATGGACAAATGGAATTGCAGTCTCTGTCTCCAGGGCAAAAATGATGCTGTGTTCCCAGCATACAGTGTTAACATTCGTTGGGTAGACATAGCTGTATCCACACATCAGCTAGCTATCCAAGTTACCTGTGTCCCCACTTTGATGACCAGAATATTCATATGGAGTTCAACCATTCTTTCTTTTAAGCTGTTAAATGTACCTTCTGGTGAGTCAAGACCTGATAGTGCTGTCTGTATAATCCAGACAATCATGAAAGTCACTGGAACATGATGTGCACTTTTTAAATCTGTCAGAAGTTGTTTACAGAGCCGATATACTACTGCTCCCAGCCCTGTAGAGACCTTAGGTATGTCTGGTTGTAACTCAAATATAAAAACAACTCTGTGCCATCAGCACATACATCTACTGACTCATGCATTGCTGTCTCGGAGAATTTTTCTTAAGATATACACCTCCTCCTGAATTTCTGAGACCTGTCCAGGGGTTGTGCTTCTGCATGTACCCACATAGCTGCCACAGTAGAGTGAAAATGCAGCCCATGTGAGTATGAAATTAGTGCCTGGAATATTTTTGAGTTACAGAAATGAAAGCACAGTAAGATTCTTACTATATCTGTTGCCAAGTTCGGAGAGGGAAAGAATCCTTTAATGTTAACATTTATATGGTTTTATGTATGAGTTTTCATACATATGAGTTCTCCTCCCCCTCTACTTTGCCCCAGTGAGACCACATCTGGAGTATTGTATCCAGTTACGGTCTTCCCAGTTCAAGAGGGACAGGGAAATACTAGACAGAGTCCAATGGAGGAATACAAGGATGATTAAGGGACTGGGTCATCTCTCTTATGAGGAAAGGCTGATTGACCTGGGACCATTTAGCCTGGAGAAAGACGACTGAGAGGGGATCTTATGAATGGTTACAAATATCTGAAGGCTGCGTGTCAGTAGAGGGGGCCAGTCTCTTCAGTGGTGCCTTGTGATAGGACGAGGAGCAATGGTCACAAACTGGAACTCAGGAAGTTCCACCTCAACATGAGGAAAAACTTCTTGACTGTGAGGGTGACAGATCAGTGGAACAGGCTGCTCAGGGAGATTGTGGAGTCTCCTTCTCTAGAGACTTTCAAGACCAACCTGCATCTGTTACTGTGTGACCTGTCCAAGGTGATCCTGCTCTGGCAGAGGAGCTGGACTTGATGATCTCCAGAGGTCCCTTCCAACCCCTTACCATTCTATGATTCTGTGATTCTGTTTTTTGACACAATGCCTTATATACAAAAATGAGTGCCCAAGATTTAAAGGTGCAAGTAATAAAATCTGACAAATTCTAAACATGATTCATGAAGAATTATATTTATGGTTTGGAGGCACTTCTAAATAACTCATCTTCTGCACCTCGTATATTTGTTCTGCAGCAGCTGTTAAGAAGACAGTGCTGCTTTCTGCTTTAATCATATTTCTCCTTACAGACACAAATTAGTTTAAGTTTTGCAAATACATAATCCAGTAAGCTTTGGGGATCTTCCAAGTGCTAACATTGGATGAGGTATTGGTCTTTTAAATAATAAGAGTTCATAATTAATATAAAATTACGTGCTTTTTTTCCACTTTGAGGTTGAACAAACTTACTTGGACAACAAAACTTTTCTGTTCTCTTTTGAAGCCTCCTACTAGGTTCAAAACCACATGTTTGTGAGTTTTGAGATGTCCAGATGTATTCTTTCAGCCTGGTGCACATATAGGAGAAATCTAGCTGTTCTATTTTTTCTGTTGAGCACTTGCTTGAAACAAATCTGAAGGAGAAATGGCATCAGGGTGGGATGCTGGGATGGGAGACAGAGATGAGAAAAAATAAGAATTGGGATAAAGAACTATGAGTAAATAAGGAGTCAGAGGGGAGAATCAAAGCCATCAAACTGTACCAATTGAATCTCCCTGATGGCAGACATCCCCTGATGGGCCAATTCCTCTTAGCAGCAGGAGACAGACATTTTCTGTGGATCCCAGGCTGGTAATGCTTTAACGTTGCTGAAACTTGTTGTCAGGTGGCTGCACATATCACAGCTGTATTCAGAGATATGATTTCTGCCTAACAGTGATTGAAAGCCACTCATCCATGGAAGATGTGGTACAGAAACAGAACAGGCAAGCATTTCTTGACAAGCAAAGTAGTCTGCAATAGACGAGCAAATTCTGATTCCTGTATTTGCTGGGAGGCTGAAGAGAGGGGGAAACAGTGACTCTTAATGCCTGTACCAGCAAATAAATGAATCTAGGGCCCCTTTGTCTAGCTCTGAGGCCAAATGCAAATGCATGGCACACCGTGGTAACTGCACACCAAAGATCACACTGGAGCAAGGTGCCCACACCTAAACATCCTAAGGGAGCAGTCCTTGTCTTCTGCTGTCCTTAAACTGTGCCTGACGTTGTCTGGGAAAGAGGTTAGTCTCTGTGAGAGAGCAAGAACAAGGAGGTGAGCAGCATGGATGGATGTCTACAGGTGTGTGCTCAGCCCGTGCAATAGACATTTCTTGGTAAAATCATACAGAGATATTCCACAAGTTTCATGACTTCTGGCATTTTTTCTCCTTAGTGATGGTACCAGATGTGTGTTGTCTGTGCTTTGATTACATACCTTAAAATGCAGACTTGCCATCAAAAGTATATTAAAAAGCTTACCCGGCTGAAGTGCAGGTAGTATTCTCCCATGCGTGACATTGGCAGCAGAAAATGTATTTTGATTATCTTGATGGATTGCTACACCTGTTATATCCAGGTTGTTTACAGCCTTTATCAAAAGTGGAAAAACTGTTTATATACAAGCTGCATGTAGAAGAGTGGTATATTTATGTATAGCTGCTTGTTTTAGTGAAGTGTTTTGCCTAATTAAAAGCAACTCCCATGCTATATTAGGTAAAGACATGGGGAGCTTTAAGGAAAATATGTCCTCCCGGCCCATAAATCTACACTATTGACCACTTGCCATTGCTAGAATGAAGTTCTGCAACCTCTGTTTAGTTGAAGCAATTTATTTTATGGGGTAGTAGAAATGAATATTTGAATGCATAATTATTTTGTATGCAGTGCTTGATAAAAACAATTTTGAGTTATGCTAAAGCAACTGTTAAGAGCTACCTTTCAAACTATTTAGTTAGAAAGCAACTTTCCATGAGCAATGGATTACTAATTGGCCAGGCAATGACATTACTTCAACAGCATCTCAGAGAGGAGTAATATATATCACAGAGTTTTCTAAAACTACAGAACACTGAGACAAGAGACTTTTCTCCTCCCTTTTTGTGTGCCCTTCTTTGTTCACAAAGAAAACTTCTGGCTTTGACCTGATAGGGAAAGTTTTAGGAACATGCTTATTGAAAAAACACTTTTTTACAAACCACTACTTTTGGAAAATTGAGGATTTTATGGCTTGCTGGAAAATACTTCGTTAAAAACATTCTAGTTACTTTATAAATACTTAGAAATAGAAGAGCTTTTAGGGTATGTTTATTTGCAATATTTGTAGTTTAACAGACAGTTTCTGTAAATAGTTGGATGGCTAATTTATAAATAAAGTCACCTGGTAGTATTATCAGTTTCTAAAATAAGAAACCTTAGTCAAGACTGTTCATTTAATTTGTGGTATAACTAATTATATAGCAACTTGAAATGGTTTAGCACCGGTGCTTTGTAGGTTAAAACTAAAATTTTTCAACAGTTGAATGGAGCAAGGAGGATGAATGAACAGCTGAATGGAAAAAGGAGGCACGTTTGCAACTATGAACTAGCATTATCTACTCAAGGTTTATCTCAGAAATGAAATGTATTATAACACATTGCAGTTCTGAACTGTAAATACGATGTGACAAGTCAGAACATGTGTATAGGTTGTATATTAAGAACCAGAAGGTGGTATTATCTCCAGTCCATTAAGGACAGTCACCTTTGGTTCCCTTAAGACTGTTTTCCTGCTTTATTAGCTATACAGTGACCCAATTTTGAAGGCACATTGCCATCTCTTCCCTGGAAATCCCTGGTGTCTGTGGCTATAGCCCTCCTCTTGAGCATGGAAATTGGGAGCCTGAACCAAGGTCTTGCAGTTTTTGGGCTAGTAATCTAGGCTACTGTGTAAAATGTGGAGGATGCTGATTTTGCCATCTGTTCAAGCAATATCTATACTCAGAGTAACATAGTCATATGACTGTGCAGACAGATGTGCATATCTTTTTTGTTCCTTATAAACTCCTCCATACCCCAGATGTTTTATGTAGAAGAAGGGTAGTCACCAGAGGAGTCTGGTTTGCCTGTAGAAGAGCTCAGCTTCCTTAACAAGAATACCTAATTTAGTTGATCTGAGTTCTCCTCCCTAGGTACAGAGGTTGCATCTAAATGACATCACTTGAAAAGTTCTTCCTAGCTGTTATCTCAGGGTGTGTAATGCAGTGACACCTTGGCTATGTCTTGGGATGACACCTGGTGATACTCCCTTTTAGTCAATTCATTGAAGAAAAGCAGGCACATCGATAATGCAGGAGCCTTGGTGAGCTCTACAAGGTCCTGGTAACTGCATTCTCCTGTCACCTCAGATGTAGTCAATGCAACCAGGCTTGAAGCTGGTACTTATGTTACTATCATAGCCACTGGTACAGTTTATACTCATTATTTTTAGGAAAAAGAAATCCATTTGGCAAAACCAAAATAAATATGAAAGAGGTTTGCAGTGTCAGTGGATGTGGTGGATGTCAAAGAGATGGTCCAGCAATGCCTTCTCTGCCATGCAACCAAAGTGCTACGCATCTAAAGATCTTTCTGTCCTGAGATGATCCCCTTACAGCAAATGATGCCATTTTTGTGGACAGAGTCTTTTGTCAAGGAAGTGCAATGTTGCTGGTTAAAACCAGGTTCAGGATTGAATTCAGTGTTCACCCTTTCCACAGTGGCCATGTGTTTTGTTTTAATATTAATGGCATTGGACCAAGCCCATGACAGGGTCAGTATGGCCTATTTTACCTATAAGCCACCTAATCTTTTTTTTTCCCCTTTTACTGGGCTTGAAATATATCAGTGCCACTAATTGAAAACAGTAAAGGAGAGAAAGCTTCTCAGGACACAAATGAAAAGTGACACAATCCAATGATAAACCTGTCTTTTCTCTTCTGTAGCCAAAGACACAATACTTTGCTAAGATTCCATTTTTATTTTATTGCTTAAATATGCAGTGTCAGTGCTTGCATGATTTTAACTTTTTATTTTCACAATGGGGATTTCATGCCTTGTGTATAATTGAAATGTGTAAAATTACTGTGAAATCTCAGTGAAGCATATGCTGAATTTAATATGCATAGTATTTTTATTTTTCTACCGAGAAAGTAAAAAGCACTTAGCAATGGTAGTGAGAAAAAACGTAGATTTCATACTAAAACCAAGAACCTATGCTATTTATCCCTCATTTATAGAAGATTATCAATATTATTATTTATTATTTGAATCTTTGCAATACATTCTAGTATTCAGATTAGGTGTTATTGTGGTTTACACAATGGTTTACATCACTAGCAAATCTGAAGTACCAGCTTTAACCTTTCTGACCCAGCATCCTAGAAATGGGAGTGAACCTACTGTTGTATGTCTGTGCACAGTACTGTAGCATAGGTCATGTATTCCCTGGGTGGAAATCTCGACATAGCTTCAAATATGGGTGCAGCTTAACCCATAATTTGGTTATGACTACAATTCAAATGCTGTCAGTTTCTATTCTTTTTTCAGGGCTGCTGTGTCTGCAGTCCTTTTGGGATGTTAGATCTGCTATTCATTGTAAGCCAGGAAGGGCAGCAGAGGGGAGCTGAGGACAATGATAGATAGCATCAGGAGGACTAGCTGCAAGGTTTGGCATGTCAAAACCGTTTGAAACACAGGCAGGAAGAAAGTGCTTTGAAGAAAATGATGGAGATAGATGACAGTGAATGGCTGAAAACATCAAGTGTATCATTTGGGAAAGGGATTGGGAAACATGAGAAGATAACACTGAAAGTTACCTGAAGGAACAGATTAAGAAAAATAAATTAGATGTGAAAAATGCAAACCAAATCTACATACCTTGTGTATCACTGGGGATCTGCTGAAAGACATTCTGAAGATAATGAATGTGATTTAGCCAGGTCTTTAATGAAGAATTCAGGTAAGCATTTCCTTGACCGCTTGGTCTTCATTTCAGATGGGTGGCAAATAGGCCATGTATATTAAAATTTGGTAGAAATACTGGTAGTACATGAGGTATAAGAAGAAAATACGAAGTTTTTCAGGAAGTGTACTTGGTTTGTGATGATTTTTAACTGAGGAAAATAAATGATGCAATAAGCTTTAATTACACAGAAAAGGAATCGAGAAATATGAAGTAATTTTGGAGACAAAAAAACCAAAGGGTGAAGTTTAATCTAATTTCCTTTGATATAAGGGCAAGACTGCTTGCTCAAATAAACTAAAATTATTTTATATATATATCCCTGATTCTAGATTTATATAATTTATATTACACTTGTACACAGTTTCCAAGTAAATTGGTATTTAACTTTGAGGTTGTAGACATTTAAGTCATGCTTTATTTAGATTGCTTTATGCATACATAATGTTTTACATCTTTATTGTGCTAAAACAAAGGCTAGACTGTACACTTTGGGCTTAATTTTAATCAAGTTTAGTAATAGAGTTTGGAAAGCATTCAGATCACAGGGCAAAGTGATAGTAATCATAAGGTAAGAGCAAGTAAGTTCGCAGAAGAGTTTCATTTATAGACAGATGTGATGTGTATGTGATTCCTGTGAGGTTTACCTGTTTGGTTTTTTCTAGCTGCACAATATGCTGCCATTTAGGCTTGATGTGTGAATATTTTTGTGGAAGATTAGTAGGAATTAATATTTTTTAATTTATTTTTTTTCTGTTAATCAGGCAGGATACATCTAATTATGTGATGATAACTGGTGGGATGATATTTATGCTATTTCCAATGCATCTTTTACCTATCACTATATAATTGTCAGCAGTATTCCATTGTACCCCTGGGTCACTAAGAAAAAATACAGCCAATACCATAGGAACACTATTGCCTCTGTAGCCTTAGTGTTTTAATTATTGCTAAGTCATAACAGACACATTGATTGCTCTGTCTTGACACGTGCAGATTACATCTTACCCATTTTTGCTGAGAAAGTATTTTGAAACTACTAATATTAGAGTAACTTATTAATTTCAAAACTAGTCACAGAATCATAGAATGGTTTGGTTTGGAAGGGACCATTAAAGATTATCTAGTCTAACTCCTTCCTGTGGGCAGGGACATCCGTCACTAGATCATCTTGCTTAAACCTCTCTCCAACCTGACTTGGAAATTCTTCACTGAGGGTTCAGCCACAACTTCTCTGGGCAGCATGTTTGGTGTCTCACCACTGACTGTAAAATATTATTCTTTATGACCAATCTAAATCTACCTTGTCTAGACCCGTCACCAGCTTCGTGGCCCATCTTTGGGCGTGCTCCAATGTCTTTATTGTAATGAAGGGCCCAGAACTGAACACAGTATAAGAGGTGCAGACTCACCAGTTCTGACTACAGGGGGACTTTCCTGCTCCTGCTGGTCACACCGTTTCTGATCCAGGCCAGGCTGCTGTTGGCCTTTTTGGCCACCTGGGCACACTGCTGGCTCATATTCAGCCGGCGGTCAGCCAACACACCCAGGGTCCTTCCAGAGGAGGAGTTGCAGGACAGGTTGGATTACCATATAGTATTGCACCAGATAAAAGTAATTCTCTCTTTGGTGGAATTGATGCCAGGCAGTATTGCAGTTATATTACCAAAAGGTGATTGAAAATTCTGATGGAGTAGTCTTTGTACTGGAAATTAAAGCATTATTGTCACTGAAACTTTCTATTGGAATATGTCTATTTAACTTTCTTTTTACTTTGTTTGTTTGTTTGTTTTGCTATCCCTGAGTAGCTTATTCTGTATTCTGTGTTTTCCATCTTTTTCACTGTAGTTAGTGTATTCCATGATAAATGCTGTGTCATATATATTTTTAACATAAAATTGAGAATTAGATTTGGAACTTTTTCTTTGCATTTTTTTTTTATTCTGCTACAGTTTCTAAAGATTTTTTTTTTTTTTCTTCACTATATTGGTATTTTCACCTTCTGATCATTTAAAACAATTCTCAGCTCACAGAGTTCTGGAGCCTGATGACTACCAGGCTGTATGTAATTTCATTGAAGCAGGGTCTTTGTATGGTACTTGTTCTTTGAAGTCTTGTCCTGTTTTCTTCCAGGTTTGCTATTTAAGTCAATATACATGAGTGGTTGTCTTTTTTCCCTAATAGACACTTTAAGTAAAGGCAGACTACTTGAAAAAATATATATGGATGTGTAGGCATATACACTACTTTAGCCCTCTGACAGGCATATTGTGTGTTTAATTTCAGTTTGTTCCTTGCAGTCAGTGGCCTGCAGGTCATAATCTGGTTTTGGGTTAAATTAGGGCTGTATTGTCTCCTTCTTTATGTTACTCTATTTCTGTAAGGGATTCAACAGCAGGGCTTCTGTCATGGTATTATGACAGTACTTTTTTGTTTTGTTTTGTTAAGGTAAGAGTTTATCATAAACAGAAGATCAGGCATCATTAAACTGATAAAAATCAGATAATAATTTGATAAAATTCTAGTGGTTTAGCATGTTCTTCTGAAATACTTTTGCATTGCTGTAGAACATATTTTCTTTTGTCTATGTGTCTGGCATGGACTTACAGTTCTGAGATACAAAGTACAGCATTTGGCTACATTAGTGTAGGAATGCAATCAAAGAGAAAACTTTTGTTTCTTGCCTCTAAATGCTTTCCTTGCAAAATGAGATTTGCACTGATTTACTCTGTAATATTCCTCTCACATGAAGGAAATATATTATTTTTTTTCTTCTTTTGGCTATGACAAACCTCCATGTTTTGTTTGTGGAACACACAGCTCTGTTCCTCAAATAAGCAAAACTTGTTCTTTAAGATCTGCTCCTGTTTACTGTCCTTCTTGCTGATTTTCTGGGAGCCACAGGAGTGGGGCTGCTCCATATGTTGGGAGAAGTTGTGAGTGAGGGCAGTGACCTCTCAGCAGGGATTGAGAATGGTAGGCAGAGTGTAGATGGTGTAGATGGTGACAGAAGGGTGCATTGAAAGGATAACGAATAATGCACCAGGAACAGAGTTCATCCAGGAGCTCCAATCTGAAGCAAAATGTAGGCAAGAGACAAAGCCATGGTGCGGGTCAGGGGCCCACCCAGAGGGCAGGGCCAGAGATGGGGCTGGAGACCCATACTCCTGTGGGGTTGCTGGAGTGGTGACCAACAGCTCTGGGATGAGCCAGAAGGTCTTGGTCCATGAGCAGGGTGGCAAAGGCCCTGTGGGAGGTGGGGAAGGGATGATGAATCCTGTGAATGACCCCAGGACCCTAAAACTCACACGGACAGATCCTGAGTTCTTGTTTCAAGGTTGGTATGCAGTTCTGGAGCTATAGCCTCAGTTCCATATGTGGGGCTCAGCTCCTGTGACTGGAATCTGCATGTGAATTAAAGGTCTAAGTTTGCTGGTAGAAAAATGAGTTCTGATCTGTTAAGGTACCAGGTAATGAAATCTAAAATGATCTTAAAATTGGCATTTCTAAGATTTCACACCATGTCTTCCCTAGTCTCCTTTGGAAAATAAAACTTTATCGAACCCTGGAAAAGGGTGCTGCCATTCAGATTAATCTAGAACTCAAAAATTATCTGTTTTATAACTTTCCTGTTGAAAGTTGAAGAGGTTCATTCCCCCCACGCCACTTTTTTTTTTTTTTTTCTCCTTAACATTTATTTTCAGCTGTGTTACTTCAGATAAATAGAGATATCCAGCCAGTTATCTATAATCACTTCATATAGCAGTCTTCTTTTAATTTTGAGTTATCTCAAGATTTTTTTTTTCCCTGGTGGTTCATTTTGGGGTAAGGAAAAATATTTTATTTAGTGTAACTCTATCTAGCTAAAAGTTAAAGGTCTAGATTTGTCATCTAGACACTCTCTAGTCTCAGCAGAGAGGGATAAGCATCTGAAAAGTGATTTAATCTCATGTATGTTAAACATCACAGCTATGATAGGCTAAATCATTCTTGAGTTAACTTCTCACTACACTAATGATGTAAAACCTAAATGATAATTTTGAGGAAAAAAATAGTTTTAAATGGATAAACTTATACAAGATAAAAGAGAAATAATTTTTTAGTTTGCAATATAGGTGTTGAAACTGCATTCCTCCCTATGTTCTTACATATCTGACATTCTTGTATCCATTTAAATTGGAATGTATTTTTCTGTAGTGTACACCCCCCCCCTTTTTTTTTCTTTTTTTTTCTTTTTTTTTGAGTACTTTGGAAAAAAATAACATTTTTTGTATGTATCTGTGTCTGAGGCATATGAGAATAGTTCATATGCTACAAGTATATCTGAGTTTTTTCCTAAATTCTCTTGAATCCTTTTAAATTCTCTTTACTAAATAAATTTCACAGTAGCATAACCTACAAAATTGCATAAGAACACTCTCAAATCAAAACAGACAAGGCAAATGGAAAAAAGCACTTCAGTAATAATAGCTGGACATATGTTATATTATGAAACATGATAAAATGATGTGCATTTTTAAAGAAACCTGCATTACATTCCTTTATATTCTTCCACTGCACTCTATCATTGTCACTTTTAAACTAGAAATTACCCTTCAGCAGTTCTGATTCAAGTATCACTGGTTCTTTGTGCTTGCTATAAACTAGCACTTAGCTATCAAACTAATGGGCCTAAATGTACATTTAAGTACCTAAATCATCATGCCTAAATGCAGATTTCTAACTTTAAGCGTAAAATATGAAAATTGGTTTCCTTAAAATATATTGTAAACAGCAGAATCAGATATTATAACCTATTTCACTTTTACTAAAAATGGTATTTTAAAATGCTGTCTTTTGGGTGTAGATCTCTCACATACACTTCGTTGTGCATAAATATGAATTGAAAGTGACACACAGTAATGCTTCTGAGAGGCAGGAAGGTTTGTTATTCACGGCTATCACAATCCATTCATGGATAGCAGTTTGCACTCACTTGATAGTGTAATGGTGTAGATTTTGCATTTATTGAAAGGTGAGATGGATGTTTTTCAGGCTGGTTTTTTATATTTAAAAAATCATCCGTAATTCAGTGTTAAGGAGAGTAAATACTTTCCTTTTCCTTTGTCCTTTGTCCTGAGTAAACACAATTCCAGATACATTGTACTTGGGTAATTATACAACAAAGAAATGTCTCCAGAGCCAGCTTCTCTAGCCTTTACAGTTTAGTGATGCTGTATGAAAGCCATAAAAGACGCCAAAAACTCAGATACATGCTCACTGTTTTTCAGAAGGCAGACACAGGTGCCCAAGTTAGGATTCTTTTTGCAATCTGGAGATGGTCTTCTATCACATCTTGAGATTCTGAATGTCTGTGGGACCCTGCATTGCTACTAGGTATTTGATGGTGGACCATTTTGACTCTTACATTATGTTCATTCTAGGATGAAAAAACTCAAGTGAGACAAAAATGGAACTCAACTTGCATAATATTACACAATAGCTTTTGAAGGTGTTCTCGTTAGGTCTTGGGTTTGATCCACTTGACAAAGTGGCAACAAACTGAACAAAACTATTTCTCTGTTTATTTCCAGTCTCTTGATATTGTTTCAATTTTGTGTGCCCACTTCACCTCCAAAACCTCTTTTTGGTAGCAAACTGTCCCTTTCATACAATACTTAACAGTTTGACTGATTGTAAGCTCTTTACCTCACTTGTTGACCAGCAAGGTAGTTCTAGACTTCACAAAGATGGTAAAGCTCTTAATCTGCTGAAAAGACAAGGAGATACCCTTTCACAGTATTTGCAGTTGTCCTGGCAAGAACATATAATAGTAAATAATATACATGAACATATACAAATAATATACAAGAACATAAAATAGTAAATAAAGTAGCAAATACTCCTGTAATTTTGCCATATGAAATAATTTTATGTTTTTAAGAGTAATTATGGTGTTCAGGAGGCCCAAAATTTCCATAATTTTCACATCAACAGTGTCTAATTTTTATCTCCCTTTGTCATTCTGTGAACACAAGTGATAGTTTTAGGATGTAGTATAACTATTTTAAGAAGTGGTTCAATTTTATTGCTCTACATCTAAGTGGTTTTATTCTCTCCCAGTCTATCTATAGAAAAAAATCTTAGTGTAGTTTCAAAGATCTGTTGGCTTCTGTGTTAATAAACTAATTTGCTTATTCTGTCCTTAATTGGTTAAGATAAGAAACCTTGTAATGGCAGAATAATTTAAGTGGTTCTATTAGTCTCTTTGAAAGAGCCATTGATTTTTAATGCTATTACTTCCTAAGCTCATTTTACCAAGGTTTTATTTACCATTAGCTTCTAATCCTTGCATATTAATGCACTTATTAACCTCTGGATTCCTGTGGGAGTCTGTGTTAGCAAAAGGAATGAACAAAACTTAAACTGGCTTGTATTCTATATGCTCTATGAAAAGCATAACTCAGGAACATTTTTTTTTTTTTTTAATTTCTGAAATTGAAGAGCCTCTGTGTTTCAGGAACACAGATATAAGAGGACTACAGAGCACTACAGAGAAAGATGGTTTTTACTAGATTTTTTCCCCAAGTCCTTTCCATTTCTCTTCTGCTCTGTTTTGACCTAGTCATCACCCAGGGAGAACTATTAACAGATATTATTCTCTTTTCCTTCAGTCAATTTTATGATAATGATTCTTGTTCTGGCATGCAGCAGCCAGGATGAGAGTTAAAAGAGCATTGTTTGAGTAGTAAATTCATCCTTCCTCCAACCATCATATTATTCCTCAGCCCATGCAATCTCCCTTTAAGAGGTAAAGGTTTGGAATTAGTAGCTGCCTTTGAGAAATCTGATCTGATAATGCTCAGAAGGGGAGGACTACTGCTGCAGATTCTTATAGCCAATTGTATTTTTCATTAGATTTCATTGGATAACAAGTTTCATATAGTCCACAGTCAGTAAATATTTTTTACTCTTTACTTAGCAAGTAACTAACAAAACGGTTAGCTCAGTTTTATTTTGAGAATTGTTCCATTCTCCTTGGCACAGGAACCCACCAGACTGCAGCCCTCTGTAGTCCACCAGACCTGGATTCTTGGGTTTTTGTGAGCTGTCATAAAATGCTTTAATAATGGTTACTTTTATTCACTTTGCCTACTCAGTTTACTCAGCAGAGGCATGCCTTCATGAGCTGCTTTCCTTGCCCAAGTACTGCCACATGGCAGCCATTTA
The DNA here is from genome assembly GCA_024611175.1 of Megaceryle torquata. Classification (NCBI taxonomy): domain Eukaryota; kingdom Metazoa; phylum Chordata; class Aves; order Coraciiformes; family Cerylidae; genus Megaceryle; species Megaceryle torquata. The sequence continues at coordinate 31,518 of JANIJG010010974.1, read as the reverse complement.
TTTCATTCTGGAATCCTACAAAGAAAGTGCTTGAACTGGCAATTCATGCGGAGAGTTTGAGAACTATGGAAGAAAATGCAAACTCCCTCCTCAGGTCTCAGCTGTTTTTATTTTGTAAATGGGTGCCATAAACCTGACATAGGGAAGCAGTATTTATTGCCAAACCCTGAACAGAAGAGAAGGGATGAGACAGCGTTGTCTGGACAACGTGAAAGGTTGGCAAGTGGTATGTGACTGCAATACACAGGCTTTTAGAAAATCAAAACATTTTCTACAATGCTGATATAAATACCTAACTGGTGTTAGGATTAACACTTTTTTTTACTCTTTTGTCATCTTTTTAACTATAACACTTTGGTTAAATTCCCTTTGTTGAAATTTTAATCTGAAAACACTCATCACTGAAACAGTAGACAAGAAAGTAGTACATTTGTTTGTGAAGAAAGAGAATAGAAAATGTTCCTCACTGCCTCTCTCTTCACATGCTTTATGCTGTGACTAGTTTAAAATGGACTTAGGAGTGAAGAACAAAAATTTACTGTCATAGAGGGTGACTGAAGTATGTAATATGGCCTTTTTTAAGTCAATCTCTGGTATTATAAACTTCTTGTTGTCTGGGCTTAATGGCTGCTTTTCAGCAGACGGCATAGAAAGTGTCTGATCTTTACTGTCAGCTCTTTGGTGGCCTGGATAAGTAATATTGTAGCCTTTTTAGCTGAAGCTAACATAGTCATGTTCAGGAAAATGATGCAATGAGACGTCTCATATAAAAGTTGGGAATGGGCATTGCTTCTTCCCACACTTTTGAATGAAAATGACACAAATTAATAAGCTTTGTACTGAATTCAATGACTTGTGCACTGGTGGGTGTGAGTGCATACAGCAGTTTAGTCACTTCAGAAGATGTCTGAACCTCAAGTTTTCATTTGCAAGTCGTTGTGATGGTCAGCTTATTCAGGATGGTAGCACCCTGTACATTCATAAAGCCTTCAATACCTTCAGGCAAAATCATAGGTGATACAGAGTCTTTTCCTAATACAGATCCCTGAAATTAGATGAACCATACCCTAAGAGTGACTTTCTCTTCATTGCCTGGGAAGGGAACTTAGTTGACGGAGATGCCCACTTGGTAGGTAGGATACATCCCACTTTTGGTATCCAGAGGGTGTCTTTTTGGATCTTGTTCTTGAGAACAAGTAACAAGTAAAGTAACAGTACAAGAGCTGAAAGATATTTAAAGAGTAATAAGTGCCAACTGGAAGGAGAAATCTGAAAGTAGATATTAGAATCATGATGTCTGAATGACATTTGTTGAATTTGATTAGACTGATACTACAGAGCAGGTGGGCAAAACGGAAAGAATTAAATTGCACAATGTATAAAGCACCACATGGCCAAACAGCTCAACATCTGGAAGAAAGACAGGAGCATACAAGGTCAGGGTTTGGTGTAGGTTTTGTCTGAATTAGAAAAGTTTCAAAGGCTTAACTCAATACCTTAAAATGTGGGCATATTAAATTGTTTTAGCTTAAAATGAGTTTTGCTTAAAAGTGAGTTCTTTAGTTTTAGTGATACCTGCTTTCGTTTAAATGAATCTGTTGATACGGGTATACAACTGACAGCTAGGTATGACCTGCTGTTTACTAAGCTGGGTTATGTGCCTGTTTAGCTTGAATTTAAATGTTTGTTATCACCTTGTTTTTCAGGGAGGTTTAAACCATGCACACAGAATACACATAATTCAGTGATGCTCATCTGACAAGATAATTTAGTAAATGATCACAATATAGTTGCACCTCTGAAACCCAGGAAATTAACTCCTATACTGGTTTCAGTGTAAGCATATATTCAAATTAATTAGGTCAATTTTGAGGGTAGTCTTGAACTGATAATAGACCTAAGAATAATTTAATACTAAATAAAAACAAGGGTGGTTCTCACTGCCTAATTCTTACTACAGTCCCTGGATTGCTCAAAAATGCCTTCTCCAAGAGCAAAATGCTTTAGAAAGTCTAAAGTCCTACATGATGTAACGCAAGTCAGTTCCCATTAGCCCTGACCTCTTTTATTCATAGAATCCTAGAATCATAGAATGGCAGGGGTTGGAAGGGACCTCAAGTCCAACCCCCCTGCCAACACAGGTATACCCAGGGCAGGCTGCACAGGAACACATCCAGATGGGTCTTGAAAGCCTCTAGAGAAGGAGACTTCACAACCTCTCTGGGCAGCCTGTTCAGCAGTAAAAATGTAATTTCCTAATCTACAGATGATATTGACTGGAATAATTAAGTTGTCTCAAACTAATATGCATTAAATTGGTGGTTAGTTGGACCAAGTTGATACTAACTTATTTTTTTCCTTCTGTGAAAGAATAACTGTTGGAATTCAGTCTTTCCTGACAGCTCAGAAAGAGTGCCATCTGTAAAGTTTCAGCTATTTTTGATAAACTCATTTATTTATATTTAAAAGGCTTATTCATAGTATAAGTTTTTGTGTTTCTACTGTTTCATTATCATGTTCTGAGGATTTATTTGACAGTTTTCAAATCTAGTGCCAAATTAATGTGATTTTCAGAGTTCATGAATTTGTTGTTATTCTTACTAACTTTTCAATATAACTATTCCTTGAAAATGACCATACTACATAATACAAAAAAAAAAAAAAAAAAGTATAGCAACAGAAAACATAATGTGAAGGTCTGGGGTTGAGATGTCCAGTAGACAAATAACAGATGCTTGCTATTAACCCCTCTCCCCTCCTGTAGGGGAAGAGAAAGGGAATAAGGGAGAGAGACTTAGCAATTAGAAAAGGAAACTGGAACAGCTTCAAGGAAAATAATAATATGTAAAATATACAAAGCCAGTATTGAACTCAGCCCCTCTTTCCCTGCCCCCAATGGCAATTACATCACTGTCACCACAGATGCTGAGGAGCAGGCACTGGGGAATTCCTACACTGGTCTCAGTGGCAGATGAGAACCTGATTCAGGAGCTGGAATCTGAAACTGGATTCAGAAATGCACAGATTGAGATCAAAAGCAGAACAGAGTCCTGCTGGCCATTGAAGAAGAGGCTTAACCCTCATGATCCCTCTGCTTTATACTGAACATGATGTCTGGGCTGGAATACCTTCTTTGGTCAGTTTGGGGTCACCTGCCCTGTCCACTTTTTCCTGCAGGTGCAGCCTTTTAGTTTCTGTGTCCCCCAAAGTGGTACACAGATTTAGCAGTGACCTTGGTCTGCACACCAATCCTTGGTAGTAGTAGATAAGCATTGAGTGTTATCACTGCTAGAGGCAGACACTGCCTACGAAAATAAGCCATTAATTTCAGACAGTGCAGTTAGTTAGAAGAGACGGAGCTGAAGAGTAAGATCACTGAATAGGATTTGTTCTGTTCAAATTCAAGGCAGGACATGTAATCTGGATTCAGGGCTTCTTGTTGTTTGTCCCCAATTTGCTCACTGCGGGAAGTCACAAAGTCATGAGGTGAGAAATACTTCAGAAATACTTACAAACTGTGAGAGACATTTGCAAAAAGCTTTGCTTAAATGGAAAACATGATATGATCTCTTAGTATCAATGACTGATATATATATATATATATAAATTAAACTTGCTTTCATATCAAACACATAGTGCTCTGAGGTACCCTGAATGTTCTTGGCAGAGAAGGGTGTTCAGGATTATTGGGTGAGGTGGTGACATTGCTGCAAACTCTGTATCACCCCTTCTGAAAGGCATACCAGCATGCCCTAAACTAGCACCATGTCAGACAATAGTAACAGACTTCAGAATGCCCAACCTTTTTTCACCAAACCAGTGTTTACATGGAGAAAAGATAAGCTATACTTACTTTTAAGATTCAAATTAGCACTTCTAAAACTGACATTTTTCTGGGAAGTGTAATTAATTTAAGAATAACAGTATGAAAGCCAAATGTCAGATTTTGAAAACACTTTTCACATTCCTCTGTTTGCTTTTTAGCATTACAGGAATTTCAGCTAAAATTTTCATTGTTGGTTCTTAGAGGTAAGCACATTTCTGGCTTTCAGAAGTATGAAGTCATTGGACTGTTACATGTTATTGTGCAAGAGAAATAGGGAAACAAACTGAAAACATTTTTTAATTCTAGTTCTGTAATAAACACTGGGAACAGGCAGGGGAGTATAGAGACTTAAAAAACACAAAGCAACAAAAACACCTCTTTATTATTTATTACGGAAAACACTAAGAAAAATAACACTGTAGTAATATTTGTTTAATTTTATTTTTTAAAAAATCTGTATTTATGAGTAAACTAGAACAAACTCTAACTGTTCAGTGCATGTTTTAGTGTTGAAAACAGGGTACCCCAGAATTAAGATGACATATATGACTGTGTTAAGTCAAAATACTGTGGCAAAAGGTATGTAACATGGAAATTGTGCCAGCAGGCCTTTCCTGTCTTGGCAGTCACATGTAAGCTGGTAACAACAGAACAAGGACACTTCAGCTTCTCATTTCTGCAAACTCAGTTACAGAAGAGTGAATATGTCACAGGTCACTGCACAGTCTTGGCACTAAACCAATGTACTGGTCAATAAGGCATAACCCCAATTTATCAACAACATGATCTCTGGTTAATATGTCACAAAGTCCATATGATGACAGGAAATTCAGTATAATTCTGGAAAGGAGATACGGTTCTGCACCATGTGGTGATCAAGCTGTGCTTGTTGTTGGAATGACTCTTCTGGGCAATTGAACTAGAGCAGAAGTAGAGCTTCGGAGAATAAAAGTAGTATGCTGCAGGGAAAAAATGATAGAAACTTTTTCTATGTATACTTTGCTAGAGGAACTCGGACCTATTTATTCATGACTGTAATAATACAAACAATCTGGTTAGAAATGTGATTTGTTGTGTGCATGTGTGTGCATGAAAGCACTATACTCAAGATCTCTTGAGAGAATTTATGACATTATATCAGGTGGGAAATATATGATACCATGCAACTTATTTGCCTTAATCCAATTTATCTACTACATTTTGTCCAACCAGAACAAACATAATTGCCTCCACCCAGGGAGACTCTGGTACATAAAAATAGCTATGTAGCTAGCGAGGTATTATATTGACATGTTGGAAAGATTTATGATTGTGAGGTAGGAGAAACTGAGCTATAACGGACACAAACAGTCAAATTAAGAAAAAAAATAAGTAGAAGAAATGTGGTGCCTTTTTGTGCTTCTAATTTTTCACCTAGTTACTATGAATGGGCATCAAAAACTCTCAGAAAAAAATGTGTCCAACAATTAATATTAGGGTTTATGTGGCCTATTTTGTGCCTTATAATGAAAATAAGCTTATTTATAAGATCACATATTTTTCAACAAGATAAAAGGAGGTAAATCAGGACAGCCAGGCTTGTTCATTCTTGTGAATGTATGTTAGCAATACGAACTGAGTTCCATGAAGTTAAAAGGTGTAGAACTACACCCCTTTCTATTTCAGATGTATGTTTTCTAGAAAGATGGGTGGACTGGGTATCCCAGATGCAGAGATGCACCCCATTGTACTTGGTAATACTAAGTTAAACTGCAGTTTACAGTTCAGCTGTAAATGTGAGATGGAACGGCTATTTCTTCTGCTGCTTCAGTTACTTACCTGTGTGTAGGCACGTTTTAGAACACTGAGTACATTTGTCACAAAATTTTACAAAAGTCAAAGTAATTTTTAAATCGTTATTTAGTACAATGGGTGAAAAGCTAGTGACTGCAATGAAAAACTTTCCTTTCTTTGGCTGATATCACAAACATGAAACAAAGATAAAGAGCCTTGCTTCATATTATGGCTTCTGATTTTCATGAACAAGTGGCATATGCAACCTTTTGGCCCCTAAATCATGGTGTACTAATGTCATTTGTATCTCAGTGCATTAATACTTTGCTCTTAATATCCTGAATCAAAAGCATACCTAAAGTAGTGTGAAGTCTCATGTTGGTCTCTGGAACCAAAACGTGGGAAATTTCAAGTATTCCTGGTTTTGGGCAACAAGAATTCATGCTAGTGATTTGTGATCAAAGCTGCAAAATTCTTTGTGCTTTTAAATGATGGCAAAGATTAGTTATATTGCAATTAGGATTGTTAAAGCTGTGTTTTACAACACTTCTAACAATCCTCTGATGTTTAACTTACAGTATCTGTCCTTTTAAATCTTAATTAAATGCCTTCCTAGTTTCCTAATTTATACAGTCATCTACCATGTCTCAGCAGTGGCGTCTCCATACTCGAAACCTTCATCCTTGTTAACAGGCAGCATATACACCCAACGAATTCCATCCTATGCTCCCATTCACAAGCACTGGTAATACTGGAAAGGCGGCGTTATTCTGGCCATGTAATATCCTCCGTCAGGAAAAGCTGGGTTATTGTCTCCTGGCTGGCCCCTGCATACTGCCTAGAATTTTTGTTCTTCTACCTGATTAACTTGAACATTCACAGTGCTTTGAACAATTAATACAAGGCACAATTTGAGAATGTAGATCATTTGCCGGGGCTGTACAGTCATGATATGTAGGACCCGTAGTTGCCTGGTTGTATCAGTATGAAAGGCAATTAAAGCGTAAATCATGAACTGCACTCATTAAAAGTTTAACTCTCCATAAAATGTGTTTATCAGCATTTTTAAAAATAAATTTGTAACAAGTTTGGACTGGAGATAGCAATAATGAACTCGAGAAGGTGAGGATTAAAAAAACAAATGTGAAGAAGGGTTGGGACTTAAAAACGTGAGTTGGAAAAATAAGCAGTTTGAGGGGTGCTATTTTTCACGTTATCACTGCAGTCGCACAAAACCAAACAATGAAGGGTTTTTGCCATGGAAAAAGGCAACAAATATTACTCTTGAATGTAAATTCTTAACATGTGACAGCACTAATCCACCTGAAAAAACCTCAAGGTCATAAAGTTATTGTTGTCAACTTAATTCAAAAAGTTAAAGAGCCCCTGGAGCTGGAGTCTCCTGTGCTGCTATAGTCAGCAGCCTTTAAAGAAGTGGCAGGTAACAGCTGTGAAGAGCTGCACGATCACTGGAGTCAGTGCCAGCTGCAACAAGGCATGAGATCTGACTGGACAAAGTTGCTTCAGCATTACTCAGTATTTTTTCATTTTAAGTTTCTTTGGTCAGTTCACAGCTACAATAATTTTGTATTATCAGCCTCTTTCTTCTGAAAACATTTGACGATTTCAATGGAAGTGACTCCAGACTGTAGCCCACTCTCCTGCATGTTGCTTAATGGTGTGTTCATAGACACGATGATAAGCAGGGGCAGCTGCTTGAGTTCTACTGCCACACAGCTTAACAAATGCTTGTCTAATCATGCTGGAGGTGTGGTTTAATTTTTAGTAAGCCTAATTACTTTTATTTGGAAACAATCTGTGTACATACCGTGCAATTGTTGGAGCAGATGTGCAGCCTGGACTCTTCAATATCAAATTTACTTTGCAGTGTTGTGATTGACTAATGCGTGTGAGGGTGCTCTGCTAACATGCCCAGGCTTGGCAGTCCTCCAGTTATCACTTGCTTGTTTGCATTTTGCAGGAGTCCTTGGCAGGTTTCCATGTGACTATTTTTCAGGTTCGTATGGATTTTGTATGACCTTCCTGTTTAAATACCATACCGTATGACAGACAGATTTGGAGCGTGTGTTTACATGTTCTCGGCACCAATGGCATTGTTCCACACCCTTACAATATTAAAATATTCTGCTGTTTCTTGTGCATAACCTTCTGGGGGAGGGGTGCTTAGTCCACTGGATTGCTTTGCTCATCAGAGTAAAAAACTTTACTGTGAATGGAATGAGGAGGAGATCCCCTCAGAAAAGAAGAGATACCTGGAAGATCTAACAATAGGCAGAAAAAGTCTGGTATGATATCCAAACCTCTCCTGTTTCTGTTGTCTACCTATGTTAAGGAGAACTGATGAGATGTTTTTTTTTTTTTCTTGGGAGATGTCTTTTATTGCAGATAAAAAGATCTTTTATTGTAAAGAACAATGAGATTAACAAAGATCATAGGCCCACCTAGAGCTCTCCTAAAGGAGAAAATAGAGTTGTAGGGGACCTCAAGAAGTCATTAGTTATGTCTGTACAAGTACACTTATGCTGGGCATAAATGTTTGTGTAGTCTGTACAGTGGCTGCACATGTTCTGAGGGGAAATTTCAATGCAGGCAAAGCAGCACCCTGCCAGACAATGAGCAGGAATGGTTTGAGGCAGAGCAGTGGCCAAGGAACTTTCCCAACTTGTCAGTTTGATATGCAGATATGTGGTTTGGTGAGGTAGAAGGGTTTAGCTGTATGAATGCATGACATGCCAGGCTAGCTAATATCAAGAACAGTTTCTGGTTTTTTTTATTTGCTGATAGAGGTGCATCAATTTAGTTGATTCTCCTACCCCAAGACAAATTCTGACAAGAAAGAAATCTTATTAGTGAATTGAACTATATGAAAGAACTCTGAAGCAATTCAAAAGATGGTGATCTGGTCATCAAGTATGCATCTTCCTGTGACATATGGTGAATTGCAGTGGTATTCAGAAATATTATTCAGAAAATTTTTTAAGTATTATAAGACACAGTCTTTGAGAAATGCTGGTTGGGTGTCATTTTGTGCAGAAGTAGGGGCAGGTTCAAGTATTATTTCATCAAATCATGCACTTGAAACATGGATGGGAGCAAAGGGATTGTTTCTAAAACGCATTCACTTTGGGCATTTTTACATTCTCTGCCTGGATCCAGATTTAACTCCTTCCAAAACATTTCTTTCTCATCATTATACTGTATCTAGTTATCACTGTAACACCTTCTCTCTTACCATATGTCCAGCATACTATTAACATAAATGTATTTCTTACTGTAAAAAGAAAACACCATCCAAATTAATTTTCTTCACTGTTTGGTTAGTGCTATGCCTGAAATTACAGACTTAATAGAATTTCTGAGAAATATTTCATAGCTGTCTTTACAATATTTTAGCATTGCACAGCATCTTATCTGGAACTTCTGTCTAGTACAAAGACTAGCATTTCATCAATAGATTAACTTTTGTGGGTGAACATTTCACAGCTTAAAGTTGCATATAGATGAAGATTTACAGAGAATAGTAAGGCATCAAGGGAGCAAATGGTGGAGAATATTCTTAATCTCTGAGCACTAATTGCAAAAATGTATTAATTTTACTTTGATCATTTCACGGAATATAAAATAGTCTTTAAACAGAGCTAGACATCTGGTTTTGTTATAATATTTTCTAGATTTTTTTTTTTACACAAATCTGAATCACAGAATCATAGAAATGTCTGGGTTCAAAGGGACATTTAGAGGTCATCCAGTCCAACCCCCCTGCCAATTTCTGGCCTGAGTGTGCTGCTTCTTTCTTCGTGAGAACTGGTATAGGAGGTATCTTCCAGCATGTGAAGTTTCTATGGAGACTTCTGACTACTTCTCTGCAACACCACCAGTTTCCAAAACTATGTCAGCCATGTTCCTTAAGTAGCTTGGGAGTTCCTTCAGTGGGTTGGATTGATTGGCAGGGAGTGACTCCTGCCAGTCAGCCAACCATTCCTCGTGAGCCAATCAAGTGTGTACTTCCAGGTTCTCCCCAAAAGCAGTGCACAGAATTAGTATTCATTTTTCAAACATTATCAAATAGTGGAAAAAAACCTCATTTCAGCATGGTTCCAAGGATGTGGCATAAGTAAGATAGAAAATATCTTACTGTTTCTATATCATTCTAGTATTAGGGAGGAAGAAGAGCTGAAAATGTTATACTAAAATTTAGGATGATATATTCTGTCTTTGATGCCAAGCAAAATGTGTAAAGAGTAGTAACTTCTTGCTACTTTTCCAATCTCCCACAAGCTCAAAATCTTAACTAGTCTGGTACTCAAATAGAGATGTATTATTGTTTTTCCAACCCTTATGACTAGGTAGCTAGAGGAAGCAAAAATGAATATGCTGGTGATTTTTCTAGCAATTTCCAAGGACTCTTGGTAAATGTTACATGCTCTATCTCACTCATCTCATCAGACAGTGTGAAAGTGACTTCACAATCAAGAGCTGCATTTTTCTAAGGTGTGTCACTCCACGAGTTACTATAAAGGGACCACATATAAAACCTGAAATAGACATAGCTGTTCTTTTGGTGGCATATAGCTGTAACAACTGTAGTAATGGGGGTGGAAAGGAAAATAAGCAAAGGAGGCATTCTTTTAAGCAACCTCCCTTTCATCCCTGCCTGGATGAAAACTGAATTTTCAAATAGAAAAGTATTTTCACATTCTGACAATGTGTATGGCTATGAAGGATCTTGGATACAGTTACAGTCACCCTTTTTGTGTCAAACTGCAATCTAGAAATACTGAGGAGATTAAAATATTTGTCCTTTGGTGCTTTATTTGGTTTTTAGAAGTTGCATATTCAGAAAAAAGCTTGCTTTGAAAGTAGCCAATAGATATTTAGCAGAACTGTCTCTGAAGTATCATAATTTCCTTAAACACCTTGATAATATTCTGGAAGCATTCGTTAAATGTTTGATAATACATTTTGTTCTCACGCATAAGAAAGTTCATGAAGTGTCATAACAATGCTCATGAAATATTTCATGAAACACTCCTGAGAAATCTCTATGAAATTGTTATCTCAGATTTATGATATTTTCATGAAATATTAAGCAATGTATAAAGAAAAAAAAAGGAGACTGAACTACAACTACAGTGAAATATCATATGAAATAGAATATCCATTCATGGAAAGTTCCAGAGCAACTGTTCACAGAATCACAGAATAGTTGAGGTTGGAAGTGATCTCTGGAAGTCATCTTGTCCAGCCATCCTACTCAAGCAGGGCTTGAGTAGGGACGCTCTTCTCCCCTTGGGTATTTTGGACTATGTTTTGTATAGTCATGGCACAAAGAAAGTACCATTCAGCATGAGGCAGCAACAGCTTCCCCTTAGTCTCCCAAATGCACCCTGTACAGTCATTTGATAATATAATCAGAATGTTTTTAATTAGAAGGAACCTTTAAAGGCCAATGATGTCAGTTTAGGCAAGTTACAGAGTTTCTTTCTGTAATCCAAGTGGTGATTCATAAAATTAAACCAGAATAAGTACTGCAGAGGGCAATTCATCCCACTCGGATATGTATTTTAGTCTGGGATATTTGTTATTAGTTATAGAAGAAGACTAGGTGATTAGTGGTCTGAAGAGCTTGTCAGAGTAAATTAGTCATAAACAATGACTAATTAGTGTCTAATTAAAGGCTTCATAGAATCATTAAGGTTGGAAGCGACTGTAAAGATCATCAAGTCCAACTGTCTACTAAACATTATGACCACTAAACCACGTCCTGAAGTGCCACATCTAGATGTTTTTTGAACACCTCTGGGGACGGTGATTCCGCCACCTCCCTGAGCAGTCTGTTCCAAGGCCTCACCACTCTCGGTAAAAAGATTTTCTTATTATCCAACCTAAACTCCGCTGGTGCAACTTAAGCCCATTTCCTCCCCCTATCACTAGTTATCTGGTTACCCCCCTATCACTAGTTATCTCTATACAGAGACCAACACCCACCTCACTACAACCTCCCTTCAGGTGGCTGTAGAGAGCAATAAGTTGTCCTCTCAGCCTCCTTTTCTCCAGACTAAACAATCATAGGTCCCTCATGGACTCCTCATAAGACATTTTCTCCAGACCCTTTACCAGCTTTGTTGCCCTTCTCTGAACTCACTGTCTTTCTCATGCTGTGGTGCCATAAACTGAACACAGTACTCAAGCTGTGGCCTCACCAGTGCCAAGTACAGGGGCACAATCACTTCTCTATTTTTGCTGGTCACACTGTTTTTGATACAGGCCAGGCTGCTGTCGACCTTCTTGGCCACCTGGGTACATTGCTGGCTCATGTTCAGCCATCTGTCCACCAGCAGCCCAGATTCTGCTGAGCAGCTTTCCAGCCACTCCTTCCCAAGCCTGTAGCATTGCCTGGGGTTGTTGTGACCAAAGTGTCACAACAGAAGTGTCAGTTGGCACTTAGCCTTGTTAAACCTCATCTGATTGACTTCAGCCCATCGATCTCTCCAGGTCTCTCTGCAGAGCCTTCCTATCCTCAAGGTCAAGTAAGCAGAGAAAAAAAAAAGATTATCCAAAATTACAGGAGAATTTCAACAGCACTAACATCCATCTTGTCTGGAATCAAATGTACTTCCAAATTTATTTTAAAGAGGTGTCAATTGACATCCTGAATCCATTCATGATTGCCAGTGTAGTCAATCAACTTTTCAATGAAGAGAAGCATTAGAAATAAGCACATGGGTTCTGTCTGTTGTCCTGTGAAACATGGGAATCAAAAATCCCTGCAAAGTTATCTACAGCCTCTGAGCAATTACAGACTTTTAAATCTATTCAGACAATCAGAACTGGATACGGTGTTAGTTACTGCTGGGAAATTCATAGTGATGGTGGTAAGTGATGGCCATAGTTTTATAAATACAAAGAGGAGTTTTCATGCTGACCTGCAGATCTGAAATGAGATCTGCTTAAAGCTTCAGAGAAATGGTACTTGTGTTCTTGCTATTCTACATCCATCAATCTTTTCCACAGTTGTCTGTTCAAATGATTAGGAAAAGAGTTGAGATCACATCAATGCATGTTGTGGTGGAATGTTTTATCCAGCACCAGTAGCTATAAAGCTTAATTTACTGCTGTGGTTGAATCACAGCCTGATCCATGGACACAAACTCACAAGCTGTTGATCTGTGTATCATTTTTTCATTTTCTTGGGGTTATCAGGCAACTATTGGTACTACTGCTAAAGCTCTTTGTCCAAAATGACACATGCTAACCCTTAAAATGAGAAATATTTTGCCACTAGTCTCTATTTCCCTAATGGAAGGTAAAAATTGTGGTCTGTGTCAGAAAGAACAGAAAAGAATGTACAGTGGAGCAGGAAGCAAAGAACAGTAAAAACTTGTATTCAACTTGCCACTAGATGACTGTGGTGCACAAAAAAATGGGATGTCCTAATAATATTTTTAACGCATACAGTGACTTTTCTGCACAGATCTCCATCTACTTTATGAATAGTATTTGTCCTTGTAACACTCTCGAGAGGTGGGGATTTATTCCTCCTTGAAAAACTGGAGATTAAGGACAGAGCTAGAATGCAGGGCTCCCTGTTTCAAATTTTGGCTTTAATGGCCAGATTACACTTGCACTTCTGTCGTTTGGAAAACTACACTGGAAAAACTTCATCTGAGAGGTTGAACTTATACATGCACACTAAACATGTAACATCAGTTTTCTCCAGCGGTACAGAATGCTTTAAATCTTAGGGACAGAGCTATAATAAAATGATACAAAGGTGGTCTCAGGGTAGTAGCATTGGTAAATTTGCTCTGTGGAGATATTAAATAGATGCGTACTGGCAATCAAGATCTTGATTCAGTTTTATGTCTGTGAAAGGTTGGCTTATTGCTGCAATAAAGGGGTCTTAAATTGCTTTGTAACTGTTGATAGCTACTGTCCCAAGAATATGGTACAGCTGGGAATAGAGCATGCAGTGTTAACCAGAGATGACTCCTTTTGTGATGATCTTATGACAAGAGCATTGGAGTGGAAGATCTAAGTTTTATTTCTTCTTACAGAAACTTCCATTACGACCTTTGGAAGCCAGTTATTCTGTCTGCATCTCACTTCCTTTTTTTGTGAAATTCTTAGGTTCTTATACTGCACCATTTCAGTGTGCTTATTCCCAATTCATTTACTGGGAATCTGAGGTGATAAGGAATCTCTTGACCTCAAGGTGTAACCCTGAGACATGTCCCTACTTAAGAGGAGATCCTGGCATGCAACCTGCTGCTGTGCAAGAGAACTCAATGGGACCTGGGCTGTCCACTATTTATGGAGTAAGATAATTGACTTCCAGTCATATTTACATACCAACTACAGATGTTAAGTTTCTTCCAAATTTGGCCTGAGTTCAGGTATTGGCTGGTACTGTGGCTAGGAAGGTGCATTGCTCAAATTAGCCCTTGGCTACTATGTTGTTTCATGTCTCCCCTGAAATTCACATGACCAGACACATCCATTACAACTGTCAGTGGTGATATTCACTTGAGCAAGGTTGTGGGCAATACAGGTCAGGTTGGGGCCAAGTGGAACATAGCATCACACTAGCACTTGGGCATTTGTTGGGATGAAAGTTGTGTGTGTTGCTGGGGTAAATTTTATTGTGTTTCAAAGTATTCAGGTACCACCAATATGAATTAATAGAAAATAATGTAATATACTATTAATATATGAACTTTTAAAAATCAATACTTCTGAAATTATGACATATACTGATAAATGGTGAAAACTTCTGATGATAACCAAAATATTTTTGAATTTATTGATATTAGAGAAATGAAATTTGTGATTCTACTGCACTTAAAGAACTCAAGCATACTGAATTTATGGCTGCCTAAAGATTAGTGGAACCTACTATTATTTCTAAAATACATTCTTACTGCTACTGGCTAACAGTTGCAGAATGGAGACAGATCGCAGTGAATAAATGATGTATCTTTAGATTACTGCTTAGAATTTAAGCCATGAAAGTAGGGACTAAAAACCATTGTCTTCTGAGATCATACTGTTTCTATTGAAGGGGCCACAACACATACACACTTGCAAAGGAAGCCAAAGGACCTAAAAGATCTTGGGAGCAATATTTTAACCAAGAAAAGTAAATATCTTTCAGGTTGGTGAAGCAGTATATTTGTTGCTTTCTTCATACTGTGTCCTGTTTAACATGGATATCTATTCAGTCATGAGGGCTGATAAACTTGAGTTTATTTTAAGACAGCAAATATCTTACGGCAGGAAAAGAATCTTCAGTCTTTTCATCTGGATTCTTTGTCAGTGTTGTAAAACCAATATTTTTTTTCCCACATGTGTAATAGTGAAAGGATCTCAGTAATTAAGTCTACATCCTAACACGGTTCACAAGCATTTGGGGAAATTACATCAAGTTTTTTAAAAAAGACCCCTCTGAGCATTTGGACATCAATCTTGTATAGCTGAGGACTGTAATGAGGGTTGCTTTCACTTGGTGATTGAGGCAAAGTATACTATGTAGTATCATACTGGCAAAAACTATTACTTAATTGACAGCTTTTACGGTTTTTATATGTGGACTTGCTGCAGAAACTTCTGTGTGAGTCATGGGAATAAGCTGCAAATGGCCTGAGATTGCCTAGAAAAGACATGAGAGTATCTATAATTATGAAGTATTTGAGTCTCTGTGGTAGCTTCTGGCTTCACAGAAAAGTAATTAAAAGTTCTGAAAGGATGAAAGGAAGTTGAGAAATACTGCGTACATCTCAGGCTGCAATTTCAGAATCTTGAGAGGGTGTTATTATCATTTAAAGTCTCTAACATGAGAAATTCAGTAATAGCTGTAAACTGCGGTATAACTTTCATTCTCAAACATTAAAAATTTGCTCTCTAATGAATGCATGATGGTCTTATCTTAGTGTAGCATGCATCACCTTTTTCAAGCTGTCCAATGCAATCTGCAGCACTGTTAAATTCAGATTAAACGTAAAGTAACAATATGAGGATAGTGGGATTTATACACTAACACTAAACTGAGCACTAGAAAACAATGCAGCAGTGTATTGTGGCTGTAATGTTAGCAATAATGAAAGCATAAGCAGGAATTGAATGAGCCTGTCTTTTGAACAGTCATTAGTTGTTTCTTTTTCCTTTGAAAATCAATATATGCAAAATTATTTTTCTAAAATTGTTCTAATATTGTAGTGTGTCATATATTTGATCTGCTATCAGGTTTCTTGACACAGCAAATTCAACACCATATTGCAATTCACTTTTCTTCCAGAGGTATATTGCATTAATTGCTTTTGTCCAGAAGAAAAAAAAAAGTAAAGTTTGTACCTTTTATTGTTTCAATAAATGACTAACATGGCACATACAGTGTGTCAAGGGAGAAAAAATAAAAAGGAAATCTTCCCTAAATATATTATATCATCAAAAGAAATTTAAAATATTCTCCTTTATATTTTCAGAACTAATAATCTTTATATTTAACATCTTTGATGAAAGTTGAATCCCATAGTTGCATAATGGTAATTTAGGAAGCACAAGAGTCCTTTACTTTGAGTGTCACAGTATTTGATTCACCAACAGACATTATTATACAGATTTGTGTTTGTGTTTGTATTTTTGTCTAGTTTAAAGAAGAAATCCACATGCTACTGTCTGTACAAAAGAATCATTAGTTGCTATCTTTCGTCTTAAGTGCATGAAAGCACCACAGTTATGTCCTGATGACAGTCTCCTAAACTTCAGTGACCCTCAGAAAAGGTTTTAAGCAACTGCATAAAGCATTTCCTGAAAAATTATGCTTTTCTTAGGTGGAGACAAGCTGCTTTATAATCACTATTTAGATAACCCTTGCAATATTTGGATGCAATGAGGAAGTGTGCAATGTTATCAGCATGTTATAGTTATTGAAACTGTGACAGCATGACTTGTGTGCTAAAGTAGATCATCAGATTGCCCCATTTCCATGAAGTGCTCAACATAGGTTGTTAGCTTTTTCAGAACATCTCATGTTTTTTGACAACACTTGTGCACACAGTGAGAGCAAAGGGCAGCACTGAAGAAGTGGTCCCAGATCATCAGACTCTGTTGCTTAAAATGAAGTTGCTTAATAGCATTTTAGTACCTCAACTGTAAGTACCTCTATGGACAGGGTGAATTTAACCAGCTAAGTTAGAATCATCATACCCATGTATACTCAGTGAGAAGCATTGCCTGAAAAAGGCAAAGATTTATTTTTTCCTGGATAGTATACAAAGGGTAAGTGACCCATCCCAAGTAAGCAGTGTGGATGAGATTGCCCTGGGTTTTACACTCTGTGCCTTCAGTACTACCTCAAAAGGCTTTGCACCTTCAAATGCCATCGCCTACCCTATAGGCAATGTGTTCATTTTGCAATACATTCAAATTTTATGTTTTCAGAAAACAAGTCTACTGAGCTGGAGCACAGTCCTCAAGTTATTTCAAAATATTTCAAACACTTTGAACTGAATACAGCATCCAGTCTCTCTCACACAATTTTCTCTGACGGTAAGATAAGCACAGTATGACGTCAGAACATCCAAAGCTGAAACCTAAGAGGGCTCAGTGCAGCCAGTTTGCTATAGATGGGGCTGTCCATGAGCAGAGCCTCCTGGCCTTTGTTCATATTCAGCAGCATATATGTAGTGTTAGTAAACATTTGTGTCAAAGAAATGTATGGAGGTGTTGCGGTGAAGTTTCTGGAGTTGAAAAAGAGCAAGGGAGAGCTTCCCACTGAGTCATGAGGTTCAGAATGGATCCTCTTGCCTTCTAAGTTCCTGATGGAGTTTAGGTACAGCTAGTTCCAATCTTAGTCCCAGACTTGGTCAACAGGTTATGTCTAATGGAAGGGATACAAAGGGTAAAGAAAACCTTGTTCAGTCATGAGGTTCAGAATGGGCCCCTTTGCTTTCTAACTTCCTTCTCAAAGAGTAGTGTAAGTATGGCTGGATCTAGTCCTAGTCACAGACTTGGTCAGCCCTTTATGTCTAAAGGACTTAGACACAAGGATTTCATTAGTATCAATTCAGCATGCTGTCAGTCACTTAATGAGGGTGTGTTACAAACAAAGGGTCTCACTGCCTTGGGTAAGGAAGGATATATTAGCAACCTTGAGAGGCATCCCAGCTCAAGAGGAGATTGTGCAGCCACACTGCCTAGTGGGGAGAGATCAAAGGAGACTGACTTTCAGTGTCATATTTATGGGATAAAGTTGGCTTGTAGTCAGATTGCATACTATGAGAAAGGTAAGCAAGAGATGTTCTGTACCCACAACTTTATTTGTTCCTTAATAAACGAGTCTTGTAGCAGCCATCTGCTATCCACGTGTTAATTGTCTGATCAGTGTTCCAAGACCGTATGCACTGATGCTCACTGGGTCACTGATCCTTTGTGGGTTTTCTAGAGGAGTTTTTGGCCCAGTTGACACTCAGGCCTTTACCTCCTTTGGAGCCTGTACCAAACTACTGTGAGTTTGGTTAAGGGAGGGTCAAGTGCATCCATCACACACTGCTTCCACACATCAGCATCCAATCCAAACATGGTTTTTGTGGGCAATTCTATTCCTTGATAGCAGGCTAATCTGTTACTGCCAATTACTAAAGACTAAATTGGAAATAATGATGAAGAGAAAAACTCATTAAGGATAATAAGTTAAAAATAATGAAGCAGTACCTTCTGTAGCAATAAAACCATTAAACATTTTCTCTCGTATTAATAGTGCTTCACATTTTTAATAATTTTAAGATAGTAAGTTATTGACAGATTTCAGTGAGGTAGGCAAATAAATCTAATATACTTCTAAAGTATATTCTCAAATAAAATGAAACATTTTTACCCAGAGAATCCTAACCACAGAACAATGTAACAGGGGATCTCTACTGATTTTTAACTGTGATTCAGTATTTTTAGTTACAAAAAAACCAAATAACCAATTTACTATTTCTGTATAATGATCGCATTACCATTTTTTCATGCCTCCATTGTCAGTTGGGTACATATCTTGTCATTTATAAAGAAAATGTTGGTACTTTCCACAGGAAATTGGACATACTTCAGACTGATTATTGTAGGTAATGAATTTGTAAAGCAAAATAAGTCTTTGGCTTGCACTAAGTAAATGATGAGAGGTGCCAGTCGTAATGAATATTAAGTATCCATGTTATTTTTAGAGTAACAGCTGATTAAGGAAAATATAATCTGCAATTCTTTCCAAACCAGTTAATGCTATTTACTTATTTATTTGCTGTTTCAGATAAAGATAATATACAAGGATTCTTTGTAAATAAAATAAATAAGAATTTTAATGTGTTCTAAACCTACATATTTAATCTTGCTTCTTTTATGACTGTTAGGTTATGATCTAACTTAATGTAAATGTATGTGAAAAATTCACACAGATTTTAAATAATATGACATTGCCACCTTACAGAGGGTAATGTTTCTCTAACATATGTTCACTAGTTATCAGATTTCTATGAAAGGAGAGAAATAAATAAATGGAGTACAAGTTCTGACTGACAAAGTGATGTAGTGAGTCTCCATAGAAGACACTCAGAAAACATTATTCCTAAAGCCACAACTTGATGTAGTTCTTTTGAGATTAGTGAAAAGGAGATTCCTCTTGCTGCAGTTCTGACATATATAATGTTTTTATGTCTAAGTGAGTCTTTTAGACTCCCTTTGACTGAACACCAATATATGTGTAAAAAAGGTCTGAGTGCCATCAAGATTTTAAAGTTTTGTATTTTGCTTGGTTTTCTTGCTCCACAGTTAAATATATCTGAATATAATTTATAGTAATTACTTTTGATTTAAATATGTGAATTATATAGCATTGCTAAGGGCTAGAATTTACAGAGAAACATATCCATTCATGAAATTCCCATTTCACTCAAGAGGAAAAGGCTGTTTGAACTCAAATGTAAAGTCTTAAATGGGTTAAACATTAATTCAGTATTCATTTAGAATTAATATAAATCATTTTCATTTTAAGAATGTGTTGGAACTTAGTCACATTTCTTATTTGTTAATGTGCAATAACTTTCCTTTCAGGGCTAAGCTAGTATACAGTTGGAAAATGTATTTTAAATCTTGATGGTTTTTGGGATTAGATAGCCAGTCTTCAGGCTATCTCTCCACTGCTTGCCTTGATACAAATATCTGAATAAATAAATAAATAAATCAGCATTTAGTGCTAAATGCTAAGCATTTTGCTGCACAATGACTATCATCATTGTATAATAACATCTGACAAAAAGGCTATTACCATCAGAGGGGAGGATTTTAAATCAGGCCTTAATTAGTTGTATTAAAGGCATGGAAGATAACTGCTGAAATTACATTTTTTTCCTTGTGTGTTTATGCTTCTGTTTGGAGACTTCAGAGATTTGCCAGTTACAATCTATCTACTACCTGTTGTGATACACTGGTAACAAGATAATATAAGCAATTAGAAAAACATTGCTCACTCCTGAAGAAGTATTATTGCCTTAAATGAATGTTTCCAAAGGGAATAATCAATAGTGTTTCACTGACATTTTTTTGTTCCTGTGTTTTCCCAAAGATACCTTTTGTTTCTTACATATCCAGTCTAATCAGTAACTCACAGATGGCTGCAGAGTAGTGCTAGTGCAGTAAATAGGAGGGAGTAAGTAACATTTCACAGAAAACAAGGTCAGTCTGTGCTCCTTTTATTCATGATATCAAAACAATGTATCTTAAAAGCGCTTCTCATTTGGATTCAATGTTGTGTTTCTTAAACATTTCAGAATCTGTAGTCTGCCCTTAGATTTGCCACAGTGTTACACACCAAGGGTGAGAATTACATGCATGGGCCTCACCTCTTAACATCCAGATGTAAGCCTATGTATCTCCTGCTTATTGTGCAGTGCTGCATGTTTTTTCCCAGCCTGAGACCCTGTGTGATAGTCCCTGCTGGCCACCCTAGCCAGTGACTCACTAGGTACTTCTCATATGGGGAAACAAAACATGGGTTTGTGTAAGACAGAGCAATGCACACAGCCTCTCATGAGGCAGATTTATGAGGTGAAGCCTATCATTTTTTTTCCAGGTCTGCCAAGGGGTCTTCTGCTGGTTTTGCTCTTATTTCTGACAAAATAAAGTGACCCTGAAGTTTTCCACACTGTTAATGGTTTCTAAGACAGTGGGAAGGGATCTACAAAGTGCTTACTAGAAGTAATAATGAAATAAGTCAAAGAAAAAACTGCACTGTAATATACACATGACCAGTGCCCTTTTAACTGTTGGGTTAGTGTTCCTCCCTGCTGAAGAAGGTTGCTCAGTGGGCTTCTGCCCTGTTCTTGGAAGGTCTGCACTATTGAATACCTCTACCTTGGGCAGTGAGCTCTGGAACACAACCTGGTGGAGATGAGTTCTCATGCCCAAGGATGACCCTACACACACAGGTTGGACACAACATACCATATTGGATTTGGTTATGCATCTATTCTGGGCCCCAAGTGTAAAATCTAAGACAAAAAGACCACTTCTAATGTGTGGCTTTTAATATGTGTCTTTTTTTCCTTTTATTTATTAATTTTTTTTCCAGTAGAAGTGCAACACAGCTCACTAGAGTGATACACTTTTAACAGGAAACTGAACTTAAGTTTTCATTGGCCTATTGTCTGATATGAAAGCATGTGATGGCATTTGAGGAGAGAAAGTTTCCTGGGATGTTGTTGGAAGATAGTGTAGGAGAGTAAAAAAAAGTCTGATACAGTATTTTATCCATACAGCTTAACTCAAAAAAAGGAGATCAAGGTTCAGGGGTAAATCTAAGTGCAAAGCTATTTGACAGTGTAGATGTACTCTTCTTGTTTTTGAATAGGTCTATGTCTAGTTAGATTATGGCTCTGAAAAACTGAAGAATTGAGTTCATGAGGGTACCAAGAGCTTTATGTATTTTTCTTGTCTCTTTCCACAATCTGTAAAAAATATTTGCAAAGTAAATAGACCATGAAGCTCCTTTTGTTTTCACGAAGAGACTAGGTGATCTTTACAAAAAAGTATTGAGAAGTTCTGTTCAGGACCCAGATGTGTTTAGAATTTATCTGTAACTCTTATTTCTTGGAGCTAAAGTAGAGGAAAAAATAACTATTCTTGCCTTTATAGTCAGCCCTACAGTACATAATATACTCAGAAAGAGATGAAAAAAAAAAAAAAAAAAAAGACACTACAACATGAAGAATGTACAATTATCATGCAGATTACTTCTTGGTTTGGTTTGGTTTGGTGTTTTTTGTTTGTTTGGTTTTGGTTTTTTAAATATTTTTATTATTTTTTTGTTTTGGTTTATGTACTATTTTTCTTGTAAGTTGTATTACAGCTTGTCATACAGTTTAAAGTGACACTATTCATCAGTTTTCATCAAATAAAAAAAAATTCCTTGTTTTCCCCTTAATGTGTTTCTTAGCTTAAGAAACTGCTGGTTTTACAGGTGATATTGACTACTAAAGGCTCAGTTACAACAAAAAGCAACATTCATACCAGAAGAGTGTGGGGTTTTGATCCAGTGGTGTGGTCAGCCCAAGTCAAAGCTCTCAAGCACATTTTTTCCTCTGTTCTGATAACATGTGAATAGGAAAGCTCTTAAGCTACCACTTGCTGTAAAATGAAGTAGGAACCTCTGATATACTATAAAAATTATAGCAGTTTACTTCTACTGCCATTCTGTTTTCTTTAAAAACTGAACATAATATAAATTTATTAATATATTCAAATTAACATATTGATACTATGTCTTAAGGTGGAGAGAAACAATAGCTGTGCTTGCTATCAATTAACGCACTCTGCATGGTGAGGATAAAAGTGGCATTTATCCCCTCTGCATCCTCTTGCCACCTTGATAGATTGAATGTCTGACTGGGCAAACCAGCAAGGAAATCAAAGTCTAAAGAGTACCTCGTATTGTTTGCTACCTTTGTAGAGATGATAGCTCCTTAAGGAAATTTATGGGTTTCTTATGGGCCACATTAACCTCCTCACAAATCTATTCCACAAGCTATGCAGTAGAAATAAAAATGAGCTCAGTTGATGGAAAATTAAAAAAAAAAAAAGAAAGAAAACAAAAACAAAACAAAAAACCCCTCAATTAATAAAAGGCTAAAAGAAATTTTTGCTGCAGGAAAAAAAAAATAAAAAAATCCAGTAACACATATGTAGACAAGGTCTGTGGGTGGACTCATGCAGACCTTCCTCAAGGAGATCTCAACTGGAACTTTAGCATCAGAAAGTCATGTTGACTTCACCAGGCAGTGAATGATGGGAAGGTTTGTCTAAATTGTCCTTTCCTTTAGATTTAGATTAGATTTATCATTTAGATTAAAGAAGACTTTATTGCCAAAATGGGATTGCTTCAAGGACATAGGTTGAAAAAAGGTATATCTTTGTATGGATAGCTTGGGAAGCAGATGGCAGAACAAATGGAATAAAAGGTCTTATATGTCATCTCAATTTTTAAAAGGAGTTAAGGAAATTTCTATTAACAGTGGACATTTTGTCCTGCTCTGGCAGGGGGAGGTGGACTCGATGATTTTTGGAGGTCCCTTCCAACCCCTAACATTCTGTGATTCTGTGATTTACACTAGAACTCTGCAGTAGGAATACACCAGAAACACTAATCAGAGACAATATCTAGGGTACTCTTGTTGTTTAACCCCAGACAGCAGCTAAGGACCATACAGCTGCTCTCTCAGTCCCCCCATGATGGGATAAGGGAGAGAATCAGAAAAGTAAAAGCGAGAAAACCCATGGGTTGAGATAAAAACAGTTGAATAGGTAAAACAAAAGCTGTGCACACAAGCAAAGCAAAACAAGGAATTCACTCACCACTTCCCATCATCAGGCAGGTGTTCAACCATCTCCAGGAAAGCAGGGCTCCATCACACATAATAGTTACTTGGGAAGGCAAACACCATCACTCCAAACGTCGTTTCTTCCTTCTTTCCCCAGCTTTATATGCTCAGCATGACATCATATGGTATGGAATATCCCTTTGGTCAGTTGGGGTCAGCTGTCTCAGCTGTATCCCCTTCAAACTTCTTGTGCACTCCCAACCTACTCAGTGGTGGCGTGGCATGAGAAGCAGAAAAGGCCTTGACTCTGCTCAGCAGTAGTGAAAACATCCCTGTCTTATCAGTGTTGCTTCCAATACAAACCCAAAATGTACCCCCATACTAGCTACTGTGAAGAAAATTATCCCAGCCATAACCAGCACAGGTACTAACCAGCAAGAAGGAATGTAATTAAGTATAATCACTATGTTTTGGAAAAAAAATGAGTTAATAGAGAGGTTTTTTGGTTTGGTTTTTTGGTTTTTTTGTTTTTTTTTTTTTTTTTTAAAGAGGTAACAAAAAGCTGATGAAGTCATAGACATGGTATTTCCATACATTAATTTACAACTGCATTTTCAAAGTGCTACACAGGCTGTTAGCTAAGCAATTCCCATCAGAAATGGCAAATGAAACCTTATTTTCTGCTCTCAAGTTGTGGGTGCAAGAATGCTTTTTGTTGGTGAATACATTACAGTGATGATATACTGGTTTGGAATTCCAAGAGAGAGGAAATGTTTTAAACAAATGGTCAGAGGAAGTGAATGACTATGGATGAGTACTAAAGCAATTCTGTTCAATTTGTAAAGCAATGACCCAGAGGAGGAGATGTACAGTAGAGAGATAAAATTTAATGATAGTAAAAACCAGACAGTCATAGCAGTCACTGACAGAAAAAGAAAGTATAGTACAAAATTACTTGGATAGACTAATTGCCTGAACTGGCAAACACAGTTCAATCCTGAGAAATTTAAAGCCCTGTAGCTAGAGGGAGTTTCATGCTAAAAATAAGAAAAGAAAATGTAAATAACCAAACACAGTAGAATTCTGAGAAGTGTCTGAGGACAATCAATGATTGTAAAGGATAACCAAACATTTCAGTTTAACTTTTTTTTCCTATACAGAATTACAGTGTATCAAAGTGTGATGTGAGCTGCCCTTCAAGTACTGAGAATAAAGCTGCATGAACCTAGCTGTTTTGGTGCTTTGGGAGTCTTACTGGATGTTCTAAATTCACCTGGCACTTCCAGGGGTGAGGGACTAAAATTCACTGTGCTCCTAGTCTCTGCCTGCACATTGCTGTTGTGTCCCTCGGAATTTTAGTCTCTTTTGATGTAGGAAAACCAGCAGTGTATCAAATCTCAGTGCCAGACTTTACAGGAGAACGTGTTTTTATTTTTAAGCAAAACTGATTCCATGCATTCACACTCAGTCTCCTACCTATATACTCATATACACCAGGATGTTTGTATGCAGGCTGTCTGTCCAACATTCCCTTCAGTGACCTGAAGGATAAAAGATGCCAACCGTCAAGTCTTCATCACATATTATGTCTTTCACTTAGTTTGGCAGCCATATTCTTTTGGGTATGCTTTTTCATACCTTCCAGGAGGTGACAGTGTTTGGTTTGTTGATTCTAGACAGATGCATGAGTTGTTCAGGATTTGCTCACTGTACTTTGTTTCTTGATTTGGGTTTCTTGGCTCTGGGCAACCTGTAAATCTAGTAGACATCTGTTTATGCCATTCTCAGAAACCCTCTCTTTATGTTTTTTCCTTCTATTTTTATACACCAGATGTTACATTTCATCCTTCACATGTGATTCTCTTAATAATTCTATTACAATTCTCTACACTGCTGAGTTGCTGTTGATAATACAACCCTCATATCACAAAGGCAGTTAGGACAGATGTGCATTCTTGGTCCAAGAACAATCCTTTCATGGTGGCAAAAAATATGCCCTAAAACAGGCTCCAAAAAACATGATTCAGGAAAGGATTTCTTTCTTGCTGCATCCTCAGCCAGACAGAAGGATGTTTCACTCTATCAAAAGAATAGATGTGTGGCGGTTTTTGGTTTTGAGCTGTATCTCAGTGCTTGTGGGATCATAAGATAGTTCGTGCTAGAAGGCACCTCAGGATATCATCCACCCACTTGCTGAAAGCATGGTCAGTTACAAGGTCAGGTTGCTCAAGGCTTTATTAATCAAGTCTTGAAAATCTCCAAGGACAGAGAATACACAGCTTCATTGGGTTAACTCTTTCAATATTTGACTGTCTTTGTGGTGTGGTGAAAAAAACTAGACTGCAGGCTCAAGCAAATGATCCATCTGAGCTTCGCTTACAGGTATAATACACAACTATTGCAGGTTTTCATGAATACAATGGAAGAATGCACTATCACTGCTTACAAGCAAGAACACACTCTAACAGCCTAAAAAGCACACTAAATATTATTTGTGAGTTAGTTAATGGCCTGCAGATATGAACTTACAGCATGTTAAATACCCCTCCAGGTAAAAGCTTTCCATCCCAGAAGAGGGACCTTGTCCAGTGCCCTGACCAAGGGGAAAAGGTCTCCATACATTTGAGATGTAACACTGGAGAGCGAACTCCCAGTTCCTATCCCAAATGTTAGTGGTTTTATCTCTTGCTTTATGTTATTGTGGGCAAGACTATGCCTGAGTGGATTGTACTGTCTGGATACATAAGGTTGTCAGCTGAAACTGACACTGAAAACCTCCTCTTTATCTTACTTTCTCAGGCAACTGAATAGTGGAGTGTGACTCAGGGCATATTATTTGTTGAGGGATTTCAATGCTCAGCTCAGGTTTCAGTGCTTTGAATGATGCAGCACTGCCCTGTTTGGTCTATGGTGTATGTACAGCTTGGGGCTGAGCTACCTACACAGCTCCTCACAGGTCATCTCTGCATAGATAGGGCCTCAAAGCGATACAAGGCTGGGTCCCTTTTACACCCCCCTGTGAGTCACCTGCCTGCTTTAGACATTACAGAAACTTGCTTATGAACTACGAGCCAGACAATCCATACATATGGTGGAAAAGTTATTCCTGAACAAGGTAAATAGATATTGCTCGTTGAGTTTTGTGGAAGCAAGTTTCAGATTTTCTGATTGGAAGACATATGGTCTGATTCAGAAACAGATGATTGTGTAAGGTGGCAGAGAGAATTGTATGAGTAAGGCAAATGACTGTTTGCTTTCACGGGCCATGCACAGGGGTCTTATTACACTGCAGTAAATTCTTGCTCTCACCAAGAATGCCAGTCATGTCACTGGACCTGTTGCATGGGTATTTTAGGTTGGTAGCATGGATCCTAACATAAGGCCCATGACATATAGGTACCTGAAATAAATTTCATCAACTCACCATGGGAATGTCTGCTCTCTGTGGGAAAAATAAGATAATTGTGGTTCAGGGAAAAGTAACAGAGGGAGCCTCTCAGCTAGTAGTGAGGTAGATCTACAGAGTGCATGATACTATGCCAGGTTACATCCTCAGAGGAGTTGATCTGCTTAAGATAAATCTAAAAGACATTGTTTCAATCCCAGAGGGAAACCATCACCATCTGAAATGGGGTTCAAGGAGATAAGAGAGGTAAGAGGATCTCTTTTATGGATGTGGCTGCATTAAATGATGCAGAATTTTACATATTGTTGCATGTCATTAGTTACAGTGAACGGTACCATTAGCACGGGTAGAATATTATTTCTGTTTTCAGATAATCAGAGACTCTGTGGTTGATTTTACCTCCCTACTTTCACAGAACAGGTAGCCTGAGGAATTTTTTGGCTTCCGTGAATTCATAACATGCAAACAGCCAGTAATACATGTGGTTGATGAGCTGTAAGTTCATGCAGACCTGTCATTGTGTGTCAGGGAGTCCAGCCCCTATGTCATTTTTTCAAAGCTTTCTATGCTTTCATTGTCTTTTATAAAACCTTTTAACTGGGAACTTTATATGAGGAATAATATCATTAAAGCTATTAGTTTGCTGTGACCTTGACACTTGTCTGATTTTTTGCAGCATTGTATACCTGAGAATTCTGCAGTAATGACACGGGTGTTCCTTACATGTAGGAAAGGATTCACTTATCTTTAGATATCCAGAGTAAAACACCCGTGCCTGGACTAAGAATGGTAGGTTCCTTTCATAGCCAAACAATAAACATCTTCAAAATGTGAGACATTCTAAGCTTGTATCTTTAGCTAATTATCTCTGGAGGAGATCAGTCCCCTTCTAGAGATGCCTGTCTCTTCATTGTCTGTTAGAGGAGACAGGATTTACCTTATTCTAATCCATTTTTAGACATCTAACTTGGATTAAGGCAGGTAATACCTACCATAGAGTTTCTATCATTGCATTTTATTTTTACTGCTTTCCATACAACCATTTCTAGCTTTAAGCAGGTGATCTGCATTCCTTGCCCTAACTTCCAAATGGCCTTGCCAAGTGATTCAGATCTGTTTGTGCATGGAAATGAAGATTCAACACAGATAACCAGAATGCTAAAGGGAACACAGAAACTTGGAACTTCAAGAAGAGAAAAGCTGAGTGTATAGCAAGTGATAAGTAATAGTGCTTAGCTTCTTGAAGAAATTGCTTAAGCACTGTGCATAACTAAGCCAGGGGATTTATATTATTACTGTTCCCTAAAAGAAGCTGTAAGAATTGCTTAATTCTGCAGGTAACAAATTACTACCACCAGCAAAGGCAGTAAAAAAATGAGGACAGGTAAGAAAGCAAAGCTGAATTTCATCTGGAGTGAAG
Organism: Megaceryle torquata; assembly: GCA_024611175.1. Lineage (NCBI taxonomy): Eukaryota > Metazoa > Chordata > Aves > Coraciiformes > Cerylidae > Megaceryle > Megaceryle torquata. The sequence continues at coordinate 3,220 of JANIJG010010974.1, read as the reverse complement.
CAAAAATGATTATTTCACTGATACTTCAGTGCCTAAGAAGATATTCTCCTTCTTGTGTTTATTTTTTTAGAAAATACGAGGAATTCTAGTTTATTATTTCTTTAACCTTTTAAAAATTATTATTATTTGTTATTAGAGGCCTCATTTGTAGCTTTGTCAGCTCACAGCTCTGATGTAGGAAAGACAGCATTGAAGAAATCTAAATGAGATTTAGTCATAGAAAATATTCCCTAGTCAACAAAGAGGATTGTTCAGTGTCAGCTGGGTTTCTTTCTTGACTCAAAGTGTCATTAATACTGACTTGCTGGAACTGATGCTGTGAAGTATAAAGCCTCACATACTGCAGTATGTTCTACAGCAAGAGATGGACACTATGATTCTGCAGTCTACAAGGACTCTCCAGGGGTAAAATGGAAGTCCTGACTCCATTTCTCCTCTCCTGTTAGTTGCTTGGCCCATTCCCTGGCACCTGTAGAATTCTTTATGCTACTATTTCCTTTGTCTTTCTGAGGTGAGCTCTAAGGAGAAAGCAGCAAGATGATTTCAGACTTGCTGCATAATGTCTTAAGGTTTGCTGTTCAAACGGGACAGCCCTAATGTAGCAAACTGAATAAAATCCTACCTCGGACAGACTCACAACCTGGGTGTGAAATTAATAGTCAAGAAGGGAAGGCAAATTTCAATGACTTTTAAGGGCCTCCTTGCACTCTGAGAATCACACAGAAACAGTTGTGGCTGTTACAGTTGTGATAGTCTGATGATAGAGGAAATAAAAAGTGTGGAGGTAGAGGTATGAGGTTTGATTCAACCAGCCAGCCAAAATGAAAAACAGAAAAAAACCAAACTCTCAGGCTATACAAGATCTTCTAAATATGTATATGCACTGAGGAGCTACATTTGAAGGAAAAACTCCTTGTTTCAAGGCATTTTGGTTTACAGAAGAATGGAAATTTTTCAGGTCAGTAAGAACTGTGGGCATCAGAAATATGGTTTAAAATGTATTTTTTGAGACACCTGCTGATACTGTTTACTTATCAATAAAACTTGCAAAGATTTGTTTCATGTATCTTCCCTTTTGATAACATAGTATATGCTGGTAAAACATTTATGGTTTTATCCTTCACACTAGCAGAATAATCATTCTTATTTTAGTTCTGTCCCCGCCTCTGTTCTAACTCTATCACAAAGACTCATGGAATAAAGTTAATCTCCTTCCTCACTTGTACTTTTTTCCTTTGTCTGTGTCTGCCTCCAGAATACTATTTTGACAACACAGCTACGTTACCAAGAAGATATATATGCAGTTAAATACAATACTTGGCATTTACATGCCTCTTTTCTTAGATCTCGAAGGGAACTATAAAGAACTGTAAACACTGCTCTTGTCTTTTTATACATGGAGAAAGCAAGACAGTCACAGGCAGAACTGAGAACAAATCTAAAACTTCTCATCTCCAGTCATCAGCTTGTAAGTTTAGACCGATTGTATTGTCTAGTTTTGGTTTTATGAGGAAAAAAACCACATGTATTTGAGGATCCAGCATGCAATGTGCAAAACTGCAGGTAGTGATGTGTCTCATTAAGAGTTTCTCCTTTGCAGAAATAGGCCATTTGAAAATTCTTATTGCCCTGTATAGTCTGCTTAGAGAGTTTCTGCTCAGTGTTCTTCCTGAATAAATAAGAAAGGAGGTTATTTTCATGTCTTGGTTTCTGACTAAATTGCTGATAGCAATCAAAAACCTTTCAGGGGGGAAAAAAAATAATCTTTGCTGAGAAAAGCATAATGGAAGTTTGTATCTCCTAGACTAATTCTATAACCTTTTGGCTGTAGATCTGAATATATTTATGAGTGAAGATGTGATTTATGCTTCAAGTGAAAGCAAAGATGATAAAGATGAATTAGATCATCCAGTCTATTTGATCATCAAGAAAGATGCAGTGGCAATTCTTTGATATAGAACAAAATCATATTAAAATGATAAGAACAGAATTAGCAGGGAACACAGAAGAAAGGAAAAAAAAATGACAGAGGAGATTATTTTAGTAGACTAAATAACAAAAAACCTCTTGAATTGTGAATAAAAAATATCTCATTGTGAAATAGAGGATCTGAACTTGATCTTGGGAGTTTAAATATCAAACAGGGCTGTAGCATTACATCAGAAACAGCAGTTCGAGAAGCAGGCAATTAACCACAGTTGGGATCAGGAGCAGACAGTCAGGACATGATGTATTAAGCTCTTCCTTGATATGAAATCAGAATTTGATTTAATTATTGACATGACTGGAGAAACTGTAGGCCACTTAAGGGTTTCCAGTTACATACACTGTTGTTTTCTGTTTTCACAGATCTGTTTCATCATCTGCAAAGTGAGACTAATGTGTGGCTCTTTCAGGAAGAATTATGAGTTTTGTAAAAGAAATACAAAAATCTATTTTTTTGTTATGGTGGTTATTGCAGAGTTATTGTGGCCCTGCTCAGAAATTTTTTCCCCCTTGGGAAAAAATTACAAAACCAAAATCTGAAAATCACTAAAAAAAAATTAGTTTTCTTTAAAGAAGAAAGTACTAGAGGTCTAAAGTATTTTGATTTGCAAAGGAAGACTAAATTGAAAATCACATGGGCTTCAGACCCAAACCTCACATATCCAAATTTCTGAATAGTGAAAAAATCAGAGAATAATTATATTTCTTTATTCTGTGGACCTTAAAGAGGGAGCTGGGTTTCAAACAGACATAATGGGTGCAAATTAAACAGAGGAACACTCTTCTTTTTTATTCAATCATTAATAATTAAGATCTTCCTAATTTTGGAATTCTCAGAAAAGCAAAAGAACCAACATCAGGCATCTTGAAGGCTATATCTTTCTCATGGCAACTACTAAAATTTAGTCCAGCATTTGCAAAACAAGTTTACCCTTTTAAAGTAGTGCTGTGCATTCCCATATTATGACTTCCTGACTGTAAAAGTTCCTTCTGGGCAGAGTGCCCCTGAATCCCTTTTAGAGCTTTGCCTTTTAAAGACAAAACAGAGTGGTTTATGTTGCTGTGTAAGCTGAAAATACTGGTTATTTGACACTTCACAGTGTGAAGCTATTACTAATTAAACAGCCTCGTTTTATGAAGCTTGTGAACTTCACAAAAAGTTTAGAAAGTAGTGTCTACACTTCATGCAGAAAATCTAAGGTTAATGGCTAGGTACTTATTTATTCACAAAGCT
>JANIJG010010973.1:0-31344 GCA_024611175.1 Megaceryle torquata | reverse complement strand
AAGGGGTGATGCTTTTAAACAAAAAGAGGGACATTTAGACTAGAGAGAAGGAAGACATTTTTTACACTGAGGGTTGTGGGACCCTGGCCCAGGTTGCCCAGCAAGGTGGCAGATGCCCCATCCCTGGAACTATTCCAGGTGAGGTTGGCTGGGGCTCTGAGCACCCTGCTCTGGTTGCAGATGTCCCTGCTCCCTGCAGAGGGGTTGGACTAGATGACCTTGAAGGGTGCCTTCCAACCCAACCCATTCTGTGATTCATCACATGAACAAATATGGCAGGAACAAAGTTTCTGTTACGGAAGTTGCGAAAAAAGTTATTTAATTCTAAGATTTCAAATTTCAAGTTTATTTCATCCTATGTTAGACCCATGTAGATCTGGATTCCCTTAACAAAATGTAGTTCCTGTGTAATTTTAAATTTTTGTGAGCCATCCCACCTCCTATCAAAAAAAAAAAAAAAAAAAAAAAAAATTATTTTTCCATTTCAGTGTCATATACAAGCCCTGTGAGGATGCTCCAAATGGCTTGGAGTACCTGAGTACTCTAAAGTAGCTCAAGATTCTTTGAATACTTTAAACTCTCTTGACACCAAAACTTTGTTGTCTTAATCCAGTGCTAAATACCACTCCTAAAATTCAGTGAGATCAATTCTGATCAACAAAACTCAAAACTTTAGCTTTGCAAATGTCCATCAATGTAGTTGTACTAATAACTAGTACAGGAGTAACAGGCTTAAACGAAGATGAAAGACAGCAGATCTAATTACTGTTCTTCGAAAATATGAAGGAGTTAAGTTTTTGCTTCCTTGAGTGGCTCAGGGATAAACGAGCCTCACAGCTCTTCAAATTTGGAAAGTAAAAAATATTGCTCTACGAATAATGATGAATGGAACAACACTCAGTATTCTCACACATAGTAAGATGTCGTCGGTTACTGAATCCAACCTTGAAGCTGGAGATACTAATGTGGTCCTTTATGGAGCCCATTTTATTCAGGTAACACAACATTTCATCCAGCCATGCTGCATCGTCTCCTTGAGCCTCGAGTTTGTTCTGAAATATGGCAATTTGTGATTGTTAGAGAGGTGAAATTTAAGATTCCCCCCTGGGAATGGAACCATCTGCTTATATGATCTCATGGATAATGACCTCTCACGTGAAGGAGTAAAGCCTTGCCCGCATGAGAAGTCCTCTCCTACACAGCTGTGTCAGTAACACGCACTGTGCAGAAGCAACATATTCTGAAGGGGAATTATTTTTTAAATATTTTTTTTAGGGGAACTTTATGCTTTTGTTCAGATCAGTGAAGCCCTTCTGTGTCTCCTTTCTGTTGGCATGGCACTGGACTACATGTAAAACTTAGTATAGTCTGGAAACTCTGGGATTTCACTTGCTTCTCCAGATCACTGAGAAAGATGTTAAATAAAACTTGTTTCTGGATCTGTACCTGGGGATACTCCAGTATTTTCTCCATCCTGTGAGTGGCACTTAAGCCTTATTTTTTGCTTCCTGTCTTTTAACAAGCTCTCAACAATTAAATAATGCTTCCTCCAGAACAGTGGCATCTTGGTCTTGGTAACCTTTGGTGTAGAAGAGCCTTTAGTTAGTTTTTCTGTACTGATGGCTGTTATTTTACATATGTGTACATATTGCTTCTGACCTTAATTAAGATGGTCAGATTTCCATGTCAGACACTATCTCATGACATTGTGTGAATGGCATGTAGCACAGACCAACACTCCCCAAGCAGTCCAAATACCCTTTTTCATATTACAGTCAGATGATCAGCTCGCACTAAAAGATTTTTAAATGCTGTGCTGTAAAACTTCAATATGCCACAGAACTGCCCAGACACAAGTCTCTGGGACAAGGACATAACCTTGGTTTCTATCAGAAAGTACAAAGTAGAAAAACACCTCAGGACCTTCTGTTCTTCAAACATGCACATGAACATGACTGCTGGAGTTCACCCCATTACTTTGTGATGACTATGGTAATTTTCAGCTTGAGTTAAATATGATCTAAGGAATTTAATTTGTCAATAAACGTGGTGCCACTTCTCACCTCTGTATCATCACTGAATATCACAGTGCCTGTTTTGAATGCTGTGTGGAACTGCACATGGAATATACTTTGTGGTGTCAATTAAACCATAACTTTTGTTTTTACCTCCTCATTTGATCATTGATAACTCAAAGCCTTTGATGTGAGAAGTCTTCTGCTTTTATCACTCATCCTTTTATTGTCTTGGGGTTTTCTGGATAGTGTTAGGTAACTAATTATGGTTTTGGTACAGTGGGTGGTTTCTAGGGATGGGTTCCATCTGTGTACAAAAGCAGTCACCCAGCCTTGACAGAGAAGAGCTATCACCTGGGAGCTGCCAAACTTTAACAAACTCATTATCAGCTAATCCAACCAAACACACAGCTGAAAGAGTTATTCACACCAGGTTTTAGACTTCTTTAATACCTCATATTTTGGTTTTGCCATTTTAATTTAGATGACTTTGTCTGTAGTAACTGATGTAATTGATTATAGGGAATGAAACCTTTAACTTAAAAGTCAGTCTCTAGTTATGAAGTATAGGGTTTGTATGTCTATTTTGATTTGTGTGTTTTGTAGGAGGCAGTCTTCCTTTCAAATGTTCTTGATTTATTGTCACAGAAAAAAATACATCCCTGTTTTTGTAAAATGGAGAAAAGAAAGATTTTTTTTTTTTTTTTTACCTTGACAGAATTCAGGGACAGATGGAGCAATTTACTGAAGTATCTTCAAATATATTTTACCTTGGGACAGAAAGTATAAAGGAAAGATTGTAAAATGAAGGGATTTTTGCTGTGTACCTATGTAGAAATAGCAACTGAAAAGCAGTATATCCTAACAAATTAGAAGTGTGTTACATGGTTTCTAACAATGCATCTAAGGTACCTCCGTAGCCCCATTATCCAAATATCTGCAAACTTCCCAATATTTAATGTTTTCTCTCACAACATCCCTACTAAGGAGAGAATGTTTCTGTCCCCTAGCAGACAGAGAACTGTGAGGGGCTTCAAAGCATTGCCTTACAAAGACCACTGCACTGAACTTGGACATCTGAACTTGTTCCTGAATTTGTTCCAACACACAGACTGCTGTGTCTCAGACCTGTGTGCTGTGCTCTTTAGCCCTCTCAGCTGTGAGGAAAGGAAGTGTCCAGAAGGGAATACATACATCTGTGTAACACCACAAGCAGTCATACAGATAGGCAGAGCTATGTAGCTGTATAGCTCTGCTAATGCAGCCATCACTCCTGGCTAATGCTGAGCACTGTCAGTCGGTCCAAACAAACTACACCAACTGCAGAACCTAAGCCAGGTTTTTCTGAGTGTGGCTGGGGATGCCTCCAGTTTACCTTGCAATTGCAGAGGTGGTCAAGGTTCTGTGGCTTGTGCCTCAAGGCATAAGCTGTCATAGCCGTGGAGCTTTCTGCCATCTGTCTTAAATCTAAGCCAATTTGGGAGCAGATTAGACCCATCTAACACAGGCTGTGGGTATTGAGTTCAGTGCAGAACAAATCAATCATTTCCAAACCACAGCTAAAGAAGACAGTGTTAGTACTGCACTTCTTTTTGTATCAAGATTAAAGTTGTTAATTAAAAAAGGAGAGGTGATGTTTAATATTCCTCTCATCCTGGTGATACTCAGATTGTCCATCCCAGGAGAGTGCACTCATTGGCAGTCCACAGGTGAACTTGTGGTGATGGTCATCTACTCTACAGGCAAAATGTGAATCTGATGGGACAGAAAGCAAAGAAGTGTCCAATTCTGTGGCACTGCTATTTATAGGTGTAACCTTGTCAAAGAGAAAACCTTGATTCTGCTTCCCACTTCCATGTCAGTTTGTGCACTTGATCCAATGACCTTTAGTGAGCTAAATTCAACAAAGCATGGCAAGGATTTTATGTTGTATGAAGTAGTTATGGCAAAGTGTAGAATGGAGCAATGTTAACCAATAGTCACCATGACTGGTAAGTTGTTTCTCTTGAACAGTGATGGAGGTTGCTGCTAAAATATTGCCACTAGTCCCTTTGCACAGCGAAAGTGGTGGGGGGAGGGAGTTTTAAGGCATATAAATGAGATGAGGGCAATAGGTTGGCAAATTGCTTGGCATGAAAGCAGGTGCTGGAAGTGCTGGAAGACAGAGCTATTGCTGTTGGTGGTGGCACAGGACAAGTAGGAAATGAGAGCCAAGAAGCAGCTGTGTCACGCAGAGTGTTTGCAGAGAGCGTGGGCTGTGCCAACATGAGGAATAGAATAACGGAGAATTGGTGGCATCTTTCCTCCTTCCTTTAAGTGAAAAATGAGAATAGTGATCTTTGCAGACAATCTTTCTTTTACTCAGTGTATGTATAATTTTAATTGAGAAACAAATGCTTCCTAGGCTGGGTCATATAATGGTAGTACTTCTGCTCTCCCTTTTCAGTGTTGGGTCATTTGAAAAAGCAAAGACCTTGTTGCTACCCCAGCTCTGGTGTATTTTTGATATTTGGGACCTCACTACCAAGGCTGTTGCCACAGCTTTTCTTTATCTCTGTGCCCCCCTGCACAGACGATGACACCTGATTTCCAAAGCATGCAAGAAGCTCCACTGCTGTGCCAAGGACACGGAGATGATCAGCACTTCTGGAGGGCAACAGGAGTGGGTGGGTAAGTATCACCTGGGTGATTCTCAGTGCATAAAGCTGGATACTCTGTACAGATGTACAAACTCAGTTTTCATTTTCAGATAGAAGGATTTTCCTTGGACCTATTCACATTTTAGTTTATATAAAAGTCCTTCAAAACAGATGCTCATCTTGAAAAGATTTGAAGTGATATCAGCAATTAAGACAGGTGATGCTTAAGATGAATGGTTTTCATACCAAACCACGCTTATGGTGCTAGACATCTTCTATTCCGTGGTCTCTGTTAAGAAATTGGAGGGAATGAGGGGTGTACTGTGAACTCATTAAGCTTCCTATTTGTTCTTCTTCGGGATGTTTCTCTTCTTCACTGGGACAGGAGGGGTACTTTTTAGTTTTAAATTTTAATTCTTTGGTTTTTAAGTCAAATTTCAAAACTGCAGGAATCCAGGTCAATCTCTACAGCTCCAAGCTAGAAGTTTGAGGCAAAAAAGCAAGCAAATCAGTCAATTAGTCAGCCAGTCAAATGGTTAGTGTCCTTCTCTGGTAGGCAAATAACCCACACACATCAGATGTTTTGAATAAAGGGGCTCCTCTTAGCTCATGGTCTAGTACAAGGTGTGCTGGCATTTCCCTTTATACAGAGTAATATTGCTTGTTAGAGTGAAAGACTTTGATGAAGAATTTTGGCACTGTCTTGAGTTATAGTCAGCTGTCAATTATTATTTACAGTCATAGAGGTAGACACTTTCAGAGGACATTAGAAATATATTTAAATTGGGTGAGAGATGCAGCACCAAATGAAGGCAGGATTTTGAAATCTAGGGAATAAGAGAAGGGATGTGTATGATGACTAGAAAGCTCCCATCTCCAAACTGTCAGTGACTGATTAAACAACATTTAAACTAATTTCCTCCTACCTGGTGGGCACCAAAGTCTTCCTTTTGGTGCTTAGTGAAGTCTGGTCCAACAACATGATAGTGGGTCATCCTGACAATTATTCAAAACCCTGCTAAATAACAAATGCAAAGTTGAAGTGTTATGAAATGTTAGGACTTGTCATTGGCCAACATTTATATACAGAGTAATTGTGGTTCTTGGTTTAGGAAAGATTTTCCCTCACCACTATGCTTCAAACTTCTTTTAAAATATGTCAGATGAATCACCCTGAATTGCTGAGTTATAGAACAGATGTGATTGCTATTCATTGTCTAAGGCAGTATCCTATGACTGTTTCTTTGTACTTTATTTCTTAGTCAATTATGAAAAGTAATTACACTTCACAATTTAAAAATAGTTTAATAAAAAGAAACACTAAATTTGATTCTGGAAGAATCAAGACTAACTAAGAAATTTAATTTTACTATCTGCTTTTTTCCCTCTCTCTATAAAAATGTTTCTAAGTGCAGAAAAAATACTGTAATTAAAGCAAGCAGTTGTACAGTAGGTCCAGCAGTGAGCAGTGAGTAGCTGAAGCAGTAAGTTAGACATCAAAAAAGTCAGCATTTCATTTCTGACCCTTGAGCTTTACTCTGCCACTTTTTTTTTTTTGCCATTTTGCAGTGGTACATGCTCGAGAGAGCTCTAAGCTAACTCTGAGTGAAAGCTGTATCTACAAAGCTTAATGCTGCACTAGAGACAGAGTTTGGCTTGGTCATAGAGACTGTATATTGCTGTGAACATTGCTCTGAGCCCAAACTAAGCCTGCTTCTAGCTTGGGTTCAGGGCTGTACAACCACCACTACACTACTTGTGCTCTCCTGGCTGTGAGGATCAGCGATGTGGTGGCTCTGCACTAAGTGCCCTGATAGACTGTCAGAATATCCTGGGCACTCCACTGGCCTCTGATCTTGCTGTTGCAGGTCTGCACAGCTCCACTTACCTCTTGGTTATGTGCCAAAGAATGGACAGGAAAGAGAGATTTTCTGGGCTTTGTTTTGGTGTCAATGCTTTTTGAAGGCTTTATAAACAATTTGGCCTCAATTTATGGTAAGCAGCAGTAAAGGACATCTCCATAACTGGCCCTATGTTGATACCTGACCTTCCTATATAGTTATGCAGTGATCACTCATTAGTGCATTAGCTGTTCTCCTTTGCTTTACAATGTGGTTAGTCAAAGATTTTTAAAAATAGATCATTTTCATAACCACGGTGCATCAGAGTAGAGTAACTGTCTTCCTTCTTTCAGCTTTGAAAATCCTGTAGTTAATCATGGACACTTGGAAAGCTGTATTTCCAAATATCAGGCAGCTATTTAAAACTTGTGATCAGCTGTCATTGTGTCCTGATGGAGGCTGGATGGCTCTGAAATGTTGACAAATGCACTATTTGAAAATAAAAGCAAGTTATAACACACCAGACTGCAAGCATCTGTACTGTGAAGGCTGGATGCAAAGCTTAGAAAAGAAAGTGGAGTGGGATTGCATGCTGACAGTTCTCAGGCGTTTTTATTCAATGTTTCATTTAGGATGGTTTGAGACCTCCACGGGCAACGCCAACAAAATAAATAAATAAATGCAGACAGGCATATAAAAGCATGCAGCTATTGTGGGAGAATGACAAACAAATACCCACATATCATGTTTTAATGGGGCTCTCAGCTTGTCCACTGCCTTGGTGTGACAAGCTCTGTGTGTTTCTGAAGCCCATCAAAGCCATGCACTAACTCCTGATGGGGTACAGATGTGACCTCCACAAACATTTGCAAGTGCGTGCCTGCGTGCTCACATGCAGACCTGTGTATTCCTGTGTCTCTGTGATTCTGTTTGTGAGAAAAACACATTAATAGAATATTAAACATAATGGGTAAACATCTGGAGAGCTAATGTGGCAGGGAAGGGAAAAAGCAGAAGACAGAGCCATTGCCTGATGCCTTCTCCCTTGTCCTCTGCACCAGGACCCTGCTTTGGTACAGTTGTATGTGCCAAGTTACATTCCAGTGAGGTCAAGATCAGCATTATCATAGAGAAGAGAACTGTGAAGCACCTCCTCATCTTTCTCTCCTTCATAGCATAGCTCAGATGCCCAAATCATTCTTCTGCTTATGATCCAAGTATCATACTAACCCTCTTTTCCATGGACTGTTGGAAGATTCCATGGACCATTCAGCTGATCCCTAGTCACACTGATCCTTCTTCCATAAGGACGCTTGAATATCTTATCTCACTTCAGCAGCATCCCTTCATACAACTGCCTTGTGTCATAGAAATGTCTAAGGAAAGGCACAGGAACAGGTTACTTACCTGGTGATAAATTTCAGAATATTCTTCCAGCCAGTCAGGGGCTTCCTGTGGTGGACATAGTATCTTTGTCTTTTACAGCCTTTTATGGATTTTTCTTCCATAAAAGTTGCTAAATGATTTTTTTTTTAATCCTATGACATTATTTAGCATCTACTCTAGCTTGAGACAAAAAGAAAATCTGTAGCTTAACTCTGCACTGGGTGGAGGCATAACTTCTTGTGTTTGTTTTACACCACTTTTAATGTTGCTGTGCTTTTCAGGTGTGGATCTCCATGACAGAACCCCACTAGCTGAGAGCATCACCAGCATTCTTCGTTTCTAGGGGTGTAACTTTGCACATGTGTCTGTTGATATAGGTTTTGAAAGACAATAGAGAAAAGTCTTGTACAGCATGTAATAGTGGTGTTTTGGCAGCTTTGAAGGATCCTGAGCCAAGACTGTGGATGAACTGTGCCAGGCATTATACACAGATATAAACAGATATGGTACTGAGGGTGAGTCTTTGCTTTGGGCAGAGTTCTTTTCATGGGCAGGAAAAACCAGAATGTTTTAAACTAAGAGGACTTTATGCTTCTGTATGGGTGTATCCTTGTATTTATATTTCATAGTAAGACTGAAACCTTAGAAAAAGCAGATAAAAATTGTAGAAAAAAAATATTATTAGACATGTTTCACAAGTGGAAAAAGAAAGTACAGAAGAGTGCATGAACTGCCTGGGGTCCCCTGACCTTTGATTTCTGATGTGATGAATATCTGTCGGAGAATTTTCAGAGTGGTAAGCTCCTGAAAAGGTGTTTCAGGGTGCCAGGGCGTGAGTGTGTAAGAACCAGCATTCGCAGAGGAGGAGGAGCACTCACAGCTTTCATGCTGTCTGGCAGGGCTCATCTCTCAAGGGAGAACACGAGGGGAGAAGGCTTGCAAGTTTGCACAGAGCTATAGAAAATGACTGAAGCCGGAAGCTTGGAGGTCCAGCATAACATAGTCAAAAGACAGTCAAGGGCTGATGAGCATCTCAGTGGAAGATGCTTTAAGAGGCTTGTGACACATCCCCCTTTTTCCCTTTCACATTCCCATGATATACCTTTCCTTCTGATTTAAACTTAATTTCTGTTCCCTTAATATTAAAGTTATCAAATTTCCTCAAAATGGCTGCAACAATTCAGCAACTGCATGACCCAATTTCTTTGTCTCAGTCTTCATCGCATGTTAGGTATGAAAAGTGCTGAAGGATCTGTTAAAGAGGGAGGTATAGATTAGGAAAAATCAGGGGATTAATCCTTTGGCCTGGTGGGTGAGACTCTCATCAGCGTGGGTAAGAAATTTCTTCTGGTCTTGGAGGAGTTTTTAAATACCTTATACCACAGAAGTGATTAAGAGAATCCCACAGCTTTATGCTTAGGGAAAAATCTCCTGGATGGTGGAGATTTAAATATAAAGCACAGACTTGAACCTGCCACGTCCCATGGCTGTCCTAGTTGAGTATTATCTTTTGGCTTACACAAACCCACCATCATTGTCATATTATGAATCTCAGGTCTCCCATTTTATTCTCAGTTGACAGCAATAAGCAATTCAACACAACCTGCAATATCTCCTCTCATTAGACAAGCCACTGCTGCAGGAGGCCATGCAGCACTAGTATAAAAGGAACAACACAAGCAGATCAGCAGTTGTAAAGGGGGGGTCTTCAAGATTTGCATTTCTTCATCATTTTCTTCTTCACCATTAAAATATCAACTAATTTGGTATTAATGTGTATCACAGCATGTGGACCAAACTAAGTAGTTGTCTTTTATATTGCAAGCCCTTGCAGTGCATAGCCCTTCTACAATAGGATACAGGAGAACAAGAGCTTTATTTGAACTTATTAACTCGTCTGGTCTTACAGATGACTTAAAACCAACAGCAATGTGCATTTTTAGTCAGGAAAAATCCAGACCTAATCTTTTATGTTCTTTGTTATAATCAAAATGAGATTAGTGTATATCTGTGTGATATGTTACTCTAGATTTTTTTCTCTACTTTGTCCCCTTTTTCAGTGTTCCATCTACTCCAAAACCTAAAACCAGATGGAAACTGGCTGGTTCATGGACCACATCTTCCATTTAGAGTGTAGCACAGTGGCACCTATGAGGCACACATTACAAAGTATAACTGTAATAATAGTTGACACTCCAGAAACTCAGCTGGAGTCAACCAGATTTACTTTTCCAGACATTTCTCTCCTCTCCCAGTTTTTGCTTTTGAAATGTTTGAGTTAATCCCTGGCATAATGGAAAAATAATCTTCCGACTTGATAAGAGAAACAGTTTCTGGATTTGTGAGAAAGTTGTGCAGTAATTTAGAAGAAAACTTTTAGCAAAGACCTCACCATACTTCTGCTCTTTGTCACTGTGAACACAGAAGCTGTTTGTTTTTTCTGCAGCAATCAGAGCTACATGACTGTAATAATTTCAGTCAATATAGCTATAAGAGAAAAAGACAACATTTGTCAGTCTCAGTCCCAGTGTGAAAATAGAGAGTTTTTTCAATTAACTTTGAAATTGATTTATATAATCTGGTTTGTGGTCCCTTTTGTAAAAATTTATCAATCCGTACCAGTGTTTAAAATGAATATACATCAAATCAAATAAGTTTTTTTTTTAAAGCAGCGTATGGGAATTGCATGGATTTTAACTAAATCAGTTCAAAAAGTGTTAGTTGAATTGGTGTAAACTCTGCATGTAGCTAGCCCTTGGTGATGGAGTTAATCTACAAGGCTTTAATGGGGACTTTGCTTCATCGTTTATCTTTCTACCAAGCCAGTAGAAATTAGTGGTCATGTTGTGAGGTGACTCAACAAAATTAAGACAAAAATAATTAATCAGTTGGAACAAATGTTCTTCTACATAAATGTAAGCAAATTTCCTGAAATAAAACAAAGATGACTTAAAGCTTCACTAACCTGTTGCTCCCACATCAGCAGGTGACAGGACCCAGCTTTCTCACAGAAGTCACAGTCTTCCTGGTGGCTCCTCATACATTGCTTTCTTCAAGAACTTGCCTAACAAAAGGCAAAGAGAAGATGGTGTTAACTCCTAGCCAGGAACAGATCTGCATGTATCTGGGTTTATGCATGCAAACTCAGTGTTAGATGGTGATTACCCACTTTAGTTTGTGCTCTGTATCAGCACAGCTGAATTAACTAACTTGGGCACCTCATGGCATTGCACAAATACACTGTTGTGCTGGGGAGTATTGACAGGTCTCTGATTTTGGGATACCTCATCCCTCTGTAAGTTACAGAAGGATTTTTTTCTTTTTTTTAATGTGTACCTGTTGAAAAAGAGTTTCCACGGGAATGAGAAAAAACAGAGATCTACCCTGGCACGTTACCTCCCTTTTGACATGTTTCAGTTTGTAACTCCCAAAACATCACCTGTCACAAGGCCAGGCAGCTGAAGGAAGACAGGCAGCAAAACCAGAACTAATGCAATTGTGGGAACATACATAGAAGTGGAGGACTTTCCACAGCTATCAGTGTTCTTTTATGACCACTTTCTCCTGAAGATGACTCACATGCTCCACACTAAAAAAGGTATGTGTATTTTAGGTGATAAAGGCGATGGAAAGCCCCAAAACTATTCTTGGTTCTTCTATTGACTTCCTTGGTGAGAATATCCTGATTCCTGGGAGAAAAGGGGCTGCTATTTATATTTGAACCTTTATTTGAAGTTACTATTGTATATACAGAAAATGCAGAGAATAACAGTAAGGTCAGCAATAGAAATAATTTCAGTATTGTATCATATAAGGGGCCTTGGACACTGATGAGACTTTGATTTCCCCTGTTGTAAACAGAATCACCGATTGAGGTTCAGAATATTTTGGTCTATGCACATCAGAGATGACCTCAGGCCTGGATCTACCTTCTGTGTTCAGAGGTGATATTGCATCCAGCTGCGCATCCCTCCTTGTTTAAAGGTGGGGAGCAACAGGGTGCAGGCTGCAATGGTTATCCCTTTGCCTGGCTACAGAAGCAGCAACCTTTGGGAGAAGGAAAGAACAGAAAACTCCATGTGATAAGAAGTTTAACTTGACTCAGGCCCTTTGAATCCTAAATTTAGATGTTTAAGCTTTTAAGAAGAGTATGCCAATAAAATGTAATTACCTGTAATGTGTGAGAGTAAGAACTAAATCATCTAGCTTTTTCTATAGAACAACAGTTTATAAACTCTCTACATACAGTGCTCATTGCTGTTATCATTCAAATGAATGGTTTAGATTTGTTCTGGGCACTGCTTCTGATTCTCTCAAGTGCTTGTGTCTTGGTAGAGAAGTGATGTGCTAGGGTCTGGATTCTGCCTAGTTGGAGGGCTTGCAGATCTATTTTGTGCTCATCAAGTACATCTGGGATGCAGAATTTTCATAAATTTCATAAATGTATCATCTAGATAGAAATAAGGAAACAACTAAAAGTAAATATGTATATTTTTTCCTAAGGATCTGCTGAAACTAAGGTAAGTTTTTCTAAACATGTAATCTCATGGGGTTTTGTGTTTGTTTGTTCGTTTTAGTTTGCAAGAGATCATTTGTCAGAAATTAATACTACAATAGCCAAATGTGTAACTGAAAAGAGCTAGAGGGAGACTATAGACATACAGAAACAGTTTGGACTCATGAAAGCTCAAGATTATCATGTGAGATCCCTGAGCTGCATCTGCAAAGCCAAGAAGCTGCCCAGCAGCAATGCCTCAGAGAAACTCCATCACTAGTTCTGTCCCTTGAAACATGCTCAAGTTATATCCTACAAGCAGCAGCACTTCTTATATCCACACAGATATTCTTCTTGAGGCTTGTTCTTCCATTTCAGTGGGGAGGAGATATATATCTTGTGGTGTTGTGTGCAGCAGACTGAGCTGGTGTGAAGGCATCATAGCTGGACACAGCCCCGAAGAAGCAAGGCAGTGAAATGCCAACCTGCCTGGCAATTACTGCTCTCAGTTACTGCATGAACCAGGCTAATTCTTGCAGGGCAAGCCCTGGACCAGGACATATAAACCTAGCAAGAACTGAACTGACTTTATATGCATCTGCTAGAGCCTCTCTGCAATCTGCCTGGCAACCTGACCAAGAGGTCCTAGAGCAGACACCCGCCAGAGACAATCTAAATTGATGGCTTAGTAGCTATGGTTCCACATCACCTGAAGCCACTCCTAGACAGTGCTGCCCCCGTGTCACAGATCCAGCCTGGTACAGTGCTAGGTCAGTGGGTTCAACACGGCTGTCTGTGCATCCCAGGCACTATTCATCCAGTATGCAGAGAGCTGAGCATGAGCTCTGTCTCACCTTGCACAGTACTGTCTTTTTTTGCTCAGCAAGTTAAAGCCATCTGAAGTTAAGTTGCATAATGCCATTTTTTTTTGTCTTAAATTTAAAAGGACTATTTAAAAGGATGTGTTGAATCTCTTGCCATAAAGCCACTGCAAAACTCGCCACCAGACCCTTGCTCAGGATGGCTCGCTGCTGCATGTTGAGACTGATGTTTAACTGGAAGAGTTTTAAACCCCTCTCTTAAAAGGGGTGCATTCCTTAGTTGGCCCTAAAATGGAAACAGTAGTGTGGCTTCATACACATTATTAGTTATATCACATCCTAAATACGGCATATGCTTAGAAGTGGTGAACAAAGTCAAATAAACTATAGAAAGAAAAAATCCTTCCTATAATTAGAGACAGACTGCAATGGATTCCATCACGCAAATAAAACATAAATGCTAAGTGAAACAGTATCAAGTTTAATGATTTATAACTTACTATTTTATAGCTATCCTGTAACATCAAAACTATTGCACGTATATGAAAACAAGAGGAAACAATTTACACAAATACTGGTTATTAAATAGCATAGACACAGTCCTTGCTGTTTTGATGCCAAAGCATGCAGATTCCTTTCTGATAGGTTGTCTCTCTGGGTTTCATCCTTATCTCTTTTTGTTATTATAGATATCTTTGTATTTCAGCTCCAGCCTTGCAGAAATACCCCAATGGAAATGCTGACACATAGGGGTCCTTTAGAAAGATTGTTTTGTTTAACAAGATGTAGGTAATGTACTTATGCCATTTTAATATTTTTGAATCTTCTACTTGATTTAGTACTTTTCCTTCTTCTCAACATTTAAATAAACCTTCATTTGTTTATCCCTATTACCCAAACATTAGCTTGATGAAACCAAAGTTCCACTGTGTACAAGATGCTGTGGGCAAAATGATAGCTCTTTTGAAATTATTGCTTACTCAAAATTTAAATGAAAATGGTTATTTCTGAAGCTTTTAGGAGAAAATCTTGTCTTGCAAGGTACTGAAATAATTTGAATTGTGACAGTAAATGTCAGCCTCCATGCTGCCTCAAAAGCAGTTTAATGTTCTTCTGATATTAATGTCTACTATTAAAAATATAAAGTCTATCACTTCTTCCAGTGTGAAGCCAAAAATAAAGCAGGCCAGACCCATTTATCCTTTCACTGCTGTTTTGAACTTTTGGCTTGCTCTGCTGAAGAAAAAAGGTACAGTTTTCTTTTAAACATGAAGCTTAATGTGATCTTTGATCTTTGCACTTCAAAAAGTTTTTTTGCCTGGAACAGTCTTGCACAGATGAGTTATAAATCCCTGAAACCAGAAATTTATAATGGAAAAGCTGTCACCACATTAATTATGGTAGCATAAATGTAGTGCTGCTTGTATAGTTAGTCTTTACTGCTTAAAAATAAAAACAAGGAGAAGAAGATAAGGAAGATGTTCTGACATGGAGTCTATCCTCACAGTGCTCAGTGTCAAATGGTCAATATTTAGTCAACTGTTTTATAAAGGGATAGCTATAGTGCATTCCTTTGCATTTTTTTTTTCTTTTGAGAACTTTTATTTGTTGGTATATAAAAGATACATTTCTACCAACAGCTAGGAGTTGGAAAAGAGTGAAGATTACATATATAAAAAGGCTTCATTGCATGAGGAAAAAAATATCTTAGATGTTTACTTAGAAAAGCCATTAACTGGTTTAACTGGTTTACTTTTCTTTTTTTTTTCCCCTTTTTTTTTTCTTTGTCAGCAGTTTGGATTCAAAGACTTTAAATTTAAAATTCCCTATCGATCTCCTGTAGGTCTTGTCTTCCTTCTGATTGCTTTTGGGCTTATGATGACTCTATAGGCTTTAAATGAATTTAGAGGAGAGGAGTCACTTAAACAAAATGTAAATGATCTAATATGGCAAACTTTGGAGGCATTTAATGGATTGTGTGTTTGTGTTTGGTTTAGACATGATAGTGAGAGTGTATGTTGTCGCATATTAGTATGTATCTATTTGGCACAGGGAAAAAGCATAAATCATGGAACAGTACAAATTTCATGATGATAATCTTCCAGGGAATATCCAAAGAAAAGTCTAAAGGAAAAATGGTCTAGTGATACAGCAAGCTGCGCTGAAAGGTTTTCTGTACTTCAAAAGATATACCAAAAGCAGAACAAATTTATAAAAAATGCTTATGAAATGGAAATAGATACCTTTTCTGCCACAAAGTACTATCGTAAAGCTGACACTGCAATCCAAAGATTTTGGCCTTGGTTGCAGTATTTACGATCCACAGAATTTTAACTGTTCACAGCATATGTATTTAACCCTTTGCATGGTTCAGAGTGTGACAGAAAGATCTTTTAATATCACTGAAGATAAACAGAAACAGAGCATCTGGCTGTAGCAGTCCTGTTTTGGTACCTGTTCAGATGCTGGGTGTAACACAGGGAAAAAGACTTTATTTTTTTGGTTTGGTTTGAGTTGTCCCAGACTCTTCTCTGTTAAGTTGTCTGTGTCATTCTCGCATTCGTGTCATAATCTTCTTTTCTATTTCCAACTCTGTTTTAAAACAGATTTCTTCCTAACAGACAACTGAACATTAAACCGTTCTCAGGACTGGTCCTGGATGATGTTACGGGATCTGTCAGTACTGCCAAACATGTTCCTCTTATTCCAAGCATTGCTGGGCACAAAAAACCTGTTAAGTGCACGTTGAAATTAAAGTGTTTTCATCATTATCATTTCATTACACTACATTTTGACTGGTCTTCATTTTCCCTTCTGTATGTCATAACACACAGATCAGCCAAAACCAACACTGAAAAAATGCTGTTACTGTTGGCTCTGGTCACAAACCAGCACAGGCAAAATGAAGTGCACTCCTGCCATTACAGGCAAAGCAGCAAAATAGTAATGTCTGCTGCAGAATTCTTTAATTCTCCCCCCTGGTACAGAGGGTCTCAGTGATATCTGCCATCCCGGGATCCTGCCTTGGTATTGCCTCTAACAACGAGCTGTGTGCTGGCAGCACAACTAAATAGTGTTTTTAACATCCAGTGCTTTAATATTTATTTTTTTTCTTGAGGTGGGAACTAGGCCTTGCTCAGATATTGGGTACTTTCCTCTCTAAAGGAAAAGGCAGCTATAACTCAGAGCAATTAATGCATAATAATACTTCATTGAAGACAGAGCAGTTTATAGGTCTCAAATAAATTGAACACCAAGCTAAAGACCATAGAGAAGCCCAATGAAATCTATAAGTTTCTTTGCCTTTGATAAGAATTTATTTTTAATTAACAAATTCAAAATAAGAACACACCTCCTTTTTTTTTCCTTTTTTCTCCCCTTTTTTTTCCTTTTTTTTCCCCTTCTTTTTTTTTTTGTCCTTTTTCCTTCACGAAGGCAAGACCTTGCATTTGACATACAACAGCATAAAAAAAACCCCATGTAATTCAGGATCCAGATTTTGCAATTTGGGTCCATCTGTGATAAGAACAGAGTGTGAACTCATGGAAATGCTTGTGTGAATTTTTAATAAATTGTCACTGGCCCATTATGATACAAGCTAGAAAACTGCACATAAATGCAGCAAGCAACTGCCATACACAAAAGAGATGCTTCCCTAACACAGAGTCCATCCCAGTCCAGAGCTCTCCAGTAAGGTGCAGAGAGTAACAACTCCCTGTAGCAGCAGTTGACTTCATCTCACAGAGCTGCTGCAATGTTAATAACAGGGCATGTTCAGAAGCATTAAGGTCCTAAGGACAGGACACAGAACAACAAACACTGGGAGAAGCATTTGTATTCATTCTGGTAACCTGATTAAAACTAGTTAACTTATTTTCAAGCAAAAAGATTGCAAGCTAAACAAATGCAAGTATTTGTACTAGGTTCAAAATGCTAAAAAAGCTGTAAGGTTTAAAAAACGATGTACCATTTCTTCTGGTCCTCAAATGATTTGCACTGATTTTTCTGTTTTTCTGAGGAAATAAGAAAATAAAAGTTCATTTTAGGTCAAAGTCATTTTTATTTCATTATTTGATCATTTTTTTGGCAACCAAACCACACAAACAGATATTCACATGGCTCTAGTTTGTAGTTCTGGTGATGGCCATTTTCCAAGATGTATTTGGGAAACAGGCTTCCACAAGTCCATTTATTAGGAAGGGAAGTATATTTGGGATTTCATAATCCTTTCTTATTTTACTCTTGTATTCAGTTTTCAGGACTGCAAGGAAGGAAAAAATGAATCTCTTTAAGATGAAGCACAGAAATTTGAACTTAATATTCAATGTGAAGAATGAAAATTCTTTTTCTGGGTATAGTTTAAACACTCCTTTAGTAAATCTTGTGGACACACAGTAATAATCTGAATTATGTTAAGATATGCAAATAGTTTTCTATGGAAACTAGAAAAAGCTGCAAACTTTAAATTCCAGATGGAGTTCTTATTAAGGAAACCTTGTACTTTTCAAAATCCTATTTCTCCATCTGCTTGTAATATCTTTCAAATGTCTCTCTGTATATTTGTAATGGTGATTTCTTTGGGCCGTATTCTTTATTGTTTATTGCATAATTCCAGTCATTCCCCAAAAATGCAAATATTCACCTTATCATTCAGTAAGGACTAAATTAATTTCTTTGCTGATCTGCACAAGGGAAAGTGCTGTAATTGCAGCATCTCAGAAAAAAAACAGACTGTGTTGCTTGAAACTTTCTTCTTCCTCAAACCCTCTGCAGAGAGTTTTGTGCTGGGGCCCCTCACCCTTCCTTGTGGTCTGACTCATTCTGACTCACTGAGTTTGAGAAAGCAGGCAGCTTTAGTCCTTTCTGGAAAAGAGCAAAGAAGGAGCAATCCTGCTCCAGATAAATGCAAATAAGTAAGCTGCAAGCATCTGGGAAAAAGCAGTTAGAGAAGTGAGAATTTTTTTCTTGTCATCCACTATTTGACTGCAGTGTAATTTTGCTTGTTGTTTTTTTTTTTTTTTTTTTTCCTGACTTAGGAAATTAAGTTCATAGGTTGTGAATTCAAGCTCAGTACATGATTTGAGTAATAGGCCACATTAGGTTAAATTTCTATTTCATACTGTTGTTTGGAGATGCTTATCCAGTCATTTCAGTTTAAGAATGCAAGGAATTTCATTGACTTCAGTACTTTTTTCAAGAGCATTAGCTTAAGCCTTGGCTGATTTACTTGGAGAAATGTTATGGTTTCTCAAAGAACATTCTTGCCTCTCACCTTATTTGCTTGCACGTTCCTGAGAAGCTAACGCAAAAGCTAGAGGTTCACCCTGCTGATATCAAAAAATCCAAATCAGTATTTACTAGAAACTGCTTCCAGTAGGTGACAGCTTTTAGCTGTGAACATCACAAAGCCGTAGTAATAAAGTAACTGCACCTGTCCTGAGAGCAACAATGGAAGGAGAGTGCTGGCTGCTAAGGAATCCTCAGCCATTCCAGCTTCCATAGGGTGCATACAGGTGGCTGTTCACCAGGGATCCCCCAGTTGGAACTGGAGGTTGAAATACTGTATTTTTCCAGGTATAAAAGCAGTATTTCACACAAATGTAAAGCCTGCAACCTCTGCAGTAGCCAGATGGTGTCACTCTTGTATTGAAGCTTTATAATTACTCTCCTCTAGTGCTTAATAGACTATAATAAATTCTACTACTCACATTTACTTTTTTACCTGTGCTTGCCTAGAAAAATGAAGAAGAAAAAGAAGAAAATAAAAATAAAAGAAAAGGAAAGGAAAAAGAAAAAGAAGAAAAAGAAGAAAAAGGAGTGACTTGCCAAAGTCTGCTATGAGCAGGTCACACAGACTGTCCTTGAATTGCAGTGAATTTCTGCAGAGCAGAATGCAAAATCTGAATTTGCTTTTAAAAATTGCCTGATCCATCTCATTTGATTTTATTGTCAGAATGACTGACTCCCACGGAAACACTTCTTATCAGCGAGAGAGACACAGAAGATAAAGAGTGCCTGCAAGATTTTAAATGGACTAAACCTGCCTAGAATTGGGGAAAACAACAGCAGTAAATGACAGACCATTTTAAGGCAGGCACCATTACCAATAAAAAAAAAAAAACCTCATTATATGCAGACCCACAACATCACTAAAATGGTAATTATTACATAATCCATTAGTTAATACAAACATTATGGGCTTTTGGATGAGCTGTAAAACCAAGTTCTTGGCTACTCTTAACTTCAGAAGTGTTTTGGCACTTTCGCCAAGAGCTGGGGTGTTAACACGAGGGCTCTGGCCAAATTCCATTTGGGTAACTATATTTTGCCTAACTGACATTTGCCTGTAATTTAGTTAGATATATTATTATTCCTTGCCTGTCTCATACTGTAGTACAGAGCTTCTGTATTAAGAGCTGCTGCTGTCTTGCCAGAGGTTTTAATAATCCAATGACTGGTGAAAGGATTCCTGTTAGTACCAGAACAGGGACTGCGGTCAGTGCTTTGGGAGTTTGGAGAGAAAGTGTTTTATAGATAAATGTCCATAACCAAAGCTTTGTTTCAAATATTGCAGATACCCTGGAAGCCTTGGCATTTGCTAGTGATGCTGAACTCCTGAGACTGCTGGCAATATTTAGTGAATTGGTTGGCATCCCTGCCGAGCCTTGGACAAATAAACCAAGAAACCTGATAAGAGGGCTCAAGAAATATATGCTGTGTGTCTTTTCCTTAGTTGAATTTAAACTATTTATTTAAATTATTTATTTTAATAACTATCTACTTAGTGGTCTATCCAAAGGCTGTACACTGCTTCAAGTCTGAGGAGCTTCTCTTTCCAGAAGCAGACTTGACAGGGTCACCTGACTGTTGTCCTGTGGGGATTGAGTAGGGGTTTGTGTTGTGACTGCATCATTGTTTTTCAGACAGGGTGTTTTGGAGGGTGTCCTTAGGACACTGGCCCAGTTTCCTCTGGAAGATTATTCCCTCACGGGATCCTCTGGAATAGGAGTGTTTTATTGTCTGTCTTTCATGTACATCATCTTAAAGAGTGGGGCCAGGACTGTTTTAAGGAAAGGCACTCATCATGGCAGCCAAAGTTCCTCAGAGCATGGTTTTGCAGGACATTTGTTGGGGTAGTTTGTTCTGCACAGTGGTGCTAATATGGATGAGAAGCTGCCCTTGGCAGCTATCAGAGGGTAAGCCCAAGTCAGTGCAGTTACTGCTGAGTCCTGCAGTCCTTCCTGCCTTCTTGGGCTTCTGACGGGCCATGTGTACCAATAAAATGATCATCGCCACAGTGAGGGTTGGGGTGTTCTCCTGTGACTGCTCACAATGTCTGTTAGCCCAGCCTGTGGCGTGTGTTTGACTGAACCAGACAGAACTCTCCCAGACAGTACTGGGGCTTGTTTCTGGGGATAGCGTTGGACTCTTCTCCCTCTGTGGCACCAAGGATGGGACCACTCTGCTGTGGAGTGACAGAGCGTTAAGCTGAGCAGATGACACCTCTCCAGAGACAGTTATGTTTATATTTGGGGAGCTGAAAGAGAACTGGAGTTGAACCAACCTGTAAATGCCAAATCCTTATGGTTGTGTCCCATTGTTAGGATTGTACTTGGCTCTGCTCACAACACTCAGTCCTGGGAAACCAAGACAAGGGGAGAAGGAGACATATCAATAGTTTTCCTGCCCCGTGGATTACATACCCTCTTCTGCCTGACATAGGTAGTCATACAAGAGACTACAGCAGCCTGGCTAGTTTGTGCGGGAAAGCTGAAATCTATTTGCTCTGTATAACAGTCAGGGACTTTGGGACCTCTTTAAGATTAAGCAGGCCATGGAGATGGAAAATCCTTCTGACCACTGTGGTCTCTCAGCTTGCATTCATCAAGGCAGAGGACCCCTCCAAAATTCTGCAGCTGCTTTCCTTCTCCTGCTGTAGTGAACCTCTTTGCTAGTCTGGATTTAGTTTGCTCATTTTATGCCTCAGGAAAAATGGCAACACCTCTCTTTTCACAGCCTGACATCAGTGGGGTCTTCCCATCACTGACAGTTCATAGGCAGCATCACCATATGCAGCATGGGAGTCAGAGATGAAACCATTGGTTTCCAGTTTTCCCTCCTGTATCTTGCCACTGTGAAATAGGTTGTTCTCCTCCAGCAGCAATGACCTCCATTCCCCCCACCCTTCTATCCTTAAAAAACATTATACTAGGCTTGGCATTTTGTTAGTGTTCTGTCTCACTAAAAATGTGATGAAACAAGCAGTGAAGGCTGGTACTGTGTTGTATATAGAGAAAAAGCGATACTTCATGATTTTTATGATGCAAAACATCACTCCCAGTGGGTAGCTCTCTGTTCATCATGCTTGTTGCTATGCAGAATCTGAGGAAACGCTGGCTCTCACACAAATGAGTTTACAATGTATTTTATGTGTTATAAAGTCAAAAGAACAACTTGTTTCCAAATGAAAATAAATACAAAGAAAAACAATTATGCAGAATGGAAACCAGATGATTCCAATTTTCCCTTTTGCTCTGTTGAAGTTTGATTTCTTCTCCCAGGCGTGCTACTCTAAGAGTTATAATCTAGTAGTACCCTATTTGTGGGTTTAGTGGCTACTTAAGAGTCTTAAGAAACCTTTGTCTTTCTGGATTACTTTTTCCATTTAGTTCATAAGCCTAAAAAAGGGTTTTCCCAACTCAGTTGTACTCCTGAATCCATGAGGAATTTAAACAAAGGGGTATATTCTGTTTCTGCCTTGCTGTGATGCAGTTCCACAATAACTCCCTTCACTTCCAAGTTTACCTGGATCTACATAAATGTAAATCAGACCAGAATTTATCCACTAAAAATGCAACTGATTCAGACATTGGCTTAGCATGGCTGGCATGAATGATTTCACTGTATTTAGAGATCCAGCCAGCTGTCTCCCAACTAAATTTCCTTTTAGGCTTTTTTTTTTAATATCCCCTGGTGGTAATATGGGTTGTGATGATGAATTACCTTACCTAGCAATGCAGGATGTAGAGTGGCAGAAAACATTGAAACACTGGGAGAGTGTTGGCTGGTGCTGATGGTAAAAGTACCATCCACACCCTGCAAGTGTCTGAATCAGTGAAGCCATAAGACGTTTCCAAACATGCAGTATGAATTAGTAAAAAGGTTCTTTTACACCCTTGTTATTGTCATTGCTGTAGAGAAAGGAAATTAGCAAATTGAAATCAATGGTCCTTCCCAGAACAAGGTCTTCCTTATCACAGGACATGCCATGCTTATCCCTTGTTACATCCTAGCTCACTTTTGGTTTTCACAAGTCATAATGAACTTATCTGTGATTTATTCACGTTTACTCAAGCACAACTAATACTTGGGTGGTGCCATGTTCCGGGAGATTTGTAAAGTAAATGAGAGAGACCTTTAATTACATGGTTAGTTTTGGAGCTTTTGCTTTTCACAGCCATTGCTATAAAATCTGCAGGCAGCAACTTCAGCCCCATTCAGAGCCCTTTGTGCTCTGCTGGCAATGCAAAAGGTCAAAAAAGCTGCCACTGGCAGCTAACTGAGGATTTTTCTGGCTGCACATTGCCATTTGGCTACACCCCTTTGTGGCCAGAGGAAGATTTGCCTGTATATTTTGGGGTAGTTTCTATAGGGAACATGGTGGGCAACACTGGCCATTCAGCATCCAGATCATACTGGGGATAGAGTAAGTATGGAACAACCTCTTGAACAAGGAAGTTGAAATAAGTTTCTCCTCCTTTGCTACTACATGGCTTCTTTGAATCCTTGCTGGAAACAGACAAGGAAGGAGCCTCATATATATGAGGCTATTACTGAATTTTTAATTACTTCCAAGAAAACATAAAATTATTTTAATCTCTAATGGCCTTGAATGACCATGTTTTGGTTTCTTTTTAAGTTTTTAAAGTAAGAAGTCTAAGCAGAATTGATGGTTTCTTTGGAAACATGGATCCTTGATGTCTTTTGTTTTTACAGATTCTTTTGTTACAGAATAATTTTGAGAACCTTGGAATTTCCAGGTTAACTTCCAGGAATCACAGAATCATACGACAGTTTGAGTTGGAAGGTACCTTTAAAGGTCGTCTAGTCCAACTTCCCTGCAGTGAGCAGACTGGACCTTTACAAAGATACAAGGAAGCGGGGTTTATTCTGAAACAATGGACGTATCTTTATTCTGAATTTCTTTGACTATTTTCGGACGACAAAGAAATGGACATGAATTTTGCTTAATGCTTACACAAAAGGCAAAAGAGAAGAACATTGCTGTTTTTATTAAGTGTTTCCTTGTGGTAGTGGTAAAAGATATTGTAAGGGGTTTTTTTCAGTTATTTCTTGATATCTCCCTTAGTGGAAGTTTTTCCCACCTTCTCAGCATGGTTGAGCAATGAAGGCACAAGCCAATAGGCTCATTATTTTATATTTATGAGATCTGAAAAGGGTAGAAGAAATGGGATACTGTCCACCAGGTGATTGCACTGCCACTTACAACTTAGTCTTGGTGAAGTCAGAACTGGAAAATTTTGCAGAAGAGACCTCTTTCCCTTTCACAAGATGGGACATATGTGCAAAGTAAATGCTGTTCTTGTCTTTTCAGGGCTCTGACACATAAATATTTCTCCCCTTTGCAAAGTGAGGGTGATATTATTAGTACAAAAATTGGAAAACAGGACAAAAGGTTATGAGATTGAAAATGAGACTGAACAGCATCTGTAGGTAAACTCAGTCTTATCCTGTCTTTCTGTGTTGTGATTAGACAAGAAGGCCAGTGGACACGTATTTTTTCATCAGGGAGGTAGGTATATTTGCAGCTAAATCTTCATAATTTTGATATTGCTATCATGGGATTATTAAAATTAGAATGGTGAAAGAAATCAGTGTGCTACTCTTCACATTGACCAGGGAGCTGCTGCTTTCAAATCAAATACTCTGCCCTAATAGGCCACTGGATATACCAGAAGTCAGCCACAGTAATGTTTACAGAACAGTCAGGCAACAATACTCCTCTTAAATTATCTCAAGGGGCAAGAGACACAAATGGGAACACAGACAGTTCCACCTCAACATGAGGAAACACTTCTTTACTGTGAGGGTGACAGAGCACTAGAACAGGCTGCCCAGAGAGGTTGTGGAGTCTCCTTCTCTAGAGACTTTCAAAACTCACCTGGATCTGTTCCTGAGTGGCCTGCCCTGGGTGATCCTGCTCTGGCAGGGGGGGTGGACTCAATGATCTCCAGAGGTCCCTTCCAACCGCTGCTATTCTGTGATTCTATGATTCTATGAACAAGGGTAAGAAGCCTGAGTACAGGTGAGTGCAAGAAGCTAAGTAAGGAAAAAAACAAGGAAAATGAAAGAACACAGAAATAAAGATGCAGATATTTGGGGTAAAGTTTCAGTGAAAATCCCTGGGACTATAATGGAAGTGGACAAACTTTCTAAATTATGAGCTAGGGTATTTAACACATCTTTTTAAATTTGTTCCATTAGTATCCAGGTGATACTAAAATGATATTGCTCTGAAATGGAATTTGGGTTGACTGGTAAACTTGGATACTTTTAAAAGGAATATTATTTAAATGGAAACTTTTTTAAAGTATTTCTTCTTTTTATTTGTGTGTTGCCAATCACCACTGAAACAGACCTCACTTAAAAAAACCCATGAACTAAAACTTATTTTAAATTATGCCAACACTGATTTTGAATTTTTGGCAGAGGCCCAGAAAGAATTACTTGAGTTTTGCACATAGATTTTTAAGAGTCTTATCTGAAATTCATAAATATAAGTGGAAATTTAACTTTTTTTGAGGGAACTGTGTTACATTGTATTCGTGTAATATTTTAAAATATGCCAAAGGCTGTTGGAGTGGATTTTAGGATATTTTAGCAATTCTGCCAAACTCTATAAAATAAAATAAAATAGCATATTGGAGGCTGTTTTCAATATCAAGAAATTGTTGTCAACTTGGTTTTCCCCGTCAAAAAGCATGAGCAGTGCTTTTCAAGTGATTAGGGAGTTTGTCATTTCAGTAGGTACTGAGAGTTCTGATTTTGATCCAAACTTTGTGATGCAGAATCAGCTTTGCCATAAATTAAAATATACCAAGATCCCAGGATGTTTAGTGCTAAAACCAGATATCAATGAAGACCCATCTTTAAGTTTGAGAAATCTCCTAAGATCTGGTTGACATTTCACAGTGCTGTCAATAGAGTGACTTCATAAAATGCACTAATACAAAAGGTAAAACGAATGAGCTGATGTAAGATCAGTGTAATAGCAAAAGAACTGCATGGGTTTTTACATGAAAGATTAAATAATTCATTTTCTTCTTCCATTTTTGACATCTCATCCCAGCTCAGGCAAAAGTGTGGGCTGAGAAGACAGCTACACTAGGTAGGCAGCCAATTAAAACAGACTTTCGTAAAAGAGCAGGATGATTTTTCAGGACAGGCATCGTGAGCACCAATATAACTTCCTAAATGTCTCACAGATGCAGACTGAAAGAAATTGCAACCCCCTCCCAGTAAAAATATCTTAGCCACCTCAAAGAAGAGACCATCTGGAGGCTTACTCACTTTGGAAGATGCTGAGTTGAGTGAAAGTCCAAATAACTCTACAAAAGAGATGTTGAGGAATAGCAGTAGACTCGAAAGTGATTTAAAGTAATGTATATCCAAATTAATTTGCTTCAGTACCACTCTTACTTAATCAGTTGGATAATCACCATATTTGCAAAGTCTAGTCATAGATCAGAGCTCATTTTGAAGGACTGCAAAATAAGTGCTGTCATATGTATTTACACTAAAAAGTCCAGTAATATTTCAATCATAGATCCAATAGAGTTAGTTACAATTTGCTCTGGAAACTCTATTTTCAGACTAGTTTAAGGTACTTTCAGGCAGTCTGAGAAAGATTTAAGCTTGTTCTCAGGTAGCTTAGGAAAATAATATTCACAAAGCCTCTGAAATGATCTCTGAATTAAAACACATGACTCCCATTAAAATCAGCCAAGTTTCCAACCAAATTTCTGTGTCCTTCTTTGAAAACCAAAGGGCAGTGGCTGAAGAGCTGGAGTGTTACAGATTTTTACCCACATGTTTTTCATTAAGTTTAATAGAAGTCATACACATCAACAAAATATTTCTAAGGGGCTGGGAGTTGAAACATGTCAGGCCAGATATTGGTCAACACTGGGGCCAATACACTTTGGTCCCTTCATTAGAAATCTGGATAATGGGAAAGGATGCACCCTCAGCAAGTTCGCAGATAATACAAAATGGGGAAGGGAGTGGTTAATAAACCAGGTGAGTGTTCTGCCACCCATAAGGACCTCACCAGGCTAGAGAAATGAGTCAACAGGAACCTAATGAACTTAGAGGGAAGTGACAAGTCCTGCACCTGGAAAGAACAACCCCAAGTACCAGCACAGACTTGGGGCTGACCAGCTGGAAAACATCTTGGCAGTAAAAGACTTGAGTGTCCTTATAGAGACCAAGCTGGTTATAAGCCACCTATGTGTCCCTGGAACAAAGCAGGACCTGGGCAGCATTAGGCAGAATGGTGCCAGCAGGTTGAGGGATGATTGCCAGCTTTTCAAGTGAAGAGGCAATAGCAAAAGGAATGTGCTAATACTCAAAAGACGTGACTCCATCTCCCTAGAGGAGTCTGAGCTGTGACTGAGAGGTGCAGCACAGCCATCCACCCAAGGTACTTGGACTAATATCAGATTACCAACTCTCTGGTTCCTAGTTTTCCTGGCTGCTTTTCTCCTGGATTTGCTGGTTTCTGTTTTGTTGGCCTGAGCATTGTAGATCCCTTGTGTTTGCAATCTTTATGCCAAGAACTGACAGAGTAGGAAATAGAGGACTGTCTTCAGAAGAGTCTTCTGACTGACTGCCAGTGCAGGGTCTATAGCTTGAAATTTTCTCCTGCTTGACTCCTATTACCATCTTGGTTTTTTATGTGGTATGAAAGTACAAGGTTTTGTCATGTTATTTCCATATTGCTCTTTTCTAGTCTGAGACTTCTCTTTGGTCTTTGCTTCTTTCTTTGCACAGCAATTCTTCTTTCATTAGTTTTACCCTGGATAAGTTGAATTGATCCTGTCCTAGTGACTGGAGATTTTTATGTCTCAGCCCTCAGTCTTATCCTTTAAGTTATTGTTATAGTGTAATTACTTATCTACATCTATTTACTCTTTGGTGGATCTGGGATTGTTAAAAATTGGGCAGATTGGGCCCTTTCCAATTCATTGAAGTTCATACCAATACAATTGGGATTTAGGAACCTAAATTTATTTCGGGATCTATATCTTATTGCCTCTAGGTAATATCCATAAATGACTTAGGAAAACAGTCTTAAAGCTATATTGTGGTGCCAAACTGTTTTTCAAAAACACCCTAAACTTCATCCTGCAGAGTGTATAAATTTAGCAGCATAAGAAGAGGAATTAAGAGAGAATAGTTCAATTCTCTTTGCTGCCTGAGAATGCTGAAATGGAGGTCAGGCATCAGCTCCTAATGATTCCTGTGAGTGGGACTCTGCTCTTTATCATATTAAGAATATCAAGACTTTCCCCAGTGAGAGAAGACTGACTCTAGTAAAAGGATAGAGAAGTTAGAGCTTCCAAATGGAGAAAAGAGAGTGCACAGTTGCTCTAGCAGCTGAAATCTCCCCGTTACTGCATTGTTTTCTACAGCACTCTGAATGCAAAGCCAATTTTGCTTTAGACTTTCAGGTTTTGCCTCCTTCCAGCCTTTCCAGAATTGAAAGAGTTGCTTCTTAACTCATTTAACCTATGCAAAAGGAGAAACTGCTCAACTCCAGACACATGTCTCATAATACCTTTTGGTAGGGCTGTGCTATGTATTGCTTTGTAAAAAATGCCAAAGTAGAACAAATTACATTGAGCTGTTGTGTAGAAAATAGCAAAAGAAAACAGAAACCTGATATTTTATGATACAGGCAGGAAAGAACAGTCTCATGTATGCTTATGGCTTACAAATCTGTGGAAGCTTTTGTAACTGGCGTCCAGCCCTCACTTTATACATTACTCAGTGTAAAGGGTGATGTCACAGAAGGATTAGGTTTAATCCTGGACAAGAAAGCCTTGTGATGACTCAACAAGGAGTAGAAAGAGGGAGCTAAATCAGCTTAAAGCCAGGCTTTATGGGTTTGGATGGAATCAGCATTTTGCATGTGTGGTCATGCTTTGCACATAACAACACGCTTGATTCCCGATGATACTCTGTCTACGACTTTCCTATTCCTGCCTCCCATTCTGGCATGCTGCTGGCCCAGTTTCTGGCTGTCACTAACACAGAAGAGAAGACAATGTTCCAGGATCAATACAACGAAAATATTAATTAACAATAGAGCTCTTTGCATCACCTAAGTCTCATAGCGCAAATAGGCAATAGATAGATCAAGGCAGGTATTCCGTTGTCATGTAGTGAAAAATGTGGCTGCTAAAAAAGCAGCTTTAATTCTCAAGTTCTGTTGGTAGCCTTTGAATCTTCTGTCTAGCAAAGCACAGGCATAGTTTTAGGTGACCAAATCTGCTCACCTGCTAGATGGTTGACATGGATCATTCATTGCTTCCTCGGATCCCAGAGATCTACTTAGCCCAGCTGAATGACAGCAAGAGGACAGACGGGTCTTTCTGGAGGGGATAGGCCTGCAATTTGTGTTCAAACTACTGATGAGCCTTTGCAACAAGCTCTTTAGTCAGACCACCACTTACATGGGAATCAGCTAGGCAGGCCAGTGCTCAGGGAATCACCACATCATCATTGCCAGCATCAGAAACAAAGGGTGAGTGATTTGAGTGTTCCCTAAAGTGCTCACTGCAAAGCAGGTCTATTCTCATAACTAGTACTGCAGAAAACTTTCTTGTATTGAAATGAAAGCAAACCATTCACAGAGATTTATAGAACATTTAGTTTAACTCTTATTGGAAAAAGCACCAGCATCCTGTTTGGGAAGGTAACAAATGGAAAGTTACTTTGCAGCTCATCATGACCCTGATAGGTATTTCCTTATTTATTTGTTTTGGAAAGTATTATGAAGTGAATGATAATTGTTGCAGAGATGTTTTAGTTTATATTTCAGGGAGGTACCATTAAAAAGTTTTATTTAGATTTTCATCAGATTAAGAAATGAGGACTGTGATGATATATCCCAGTGTAATGTTTCTTTACTGACACTCTTGCTTTTAGTCTCAAAAACAATTACCTCATTGAAAGGTGCCATTTAAGCAAAATAGATTTTTAAAGACTTGCAGCTTTATTTCAAAAGTTTGCTAGGCAGTGTGGGGCTGCTATAAAAGCTCAGTTTTGCAACTGTCAATTTAAAATTTGAAATAGGAGGGACAGATCTGCTCCATATGTAAGTCCCCAAGCGTGGATGTGATAGTTGGGATTAATTTGGTCTATTATTTTCGGTTACTCAACTTTTAAATAACTATTGCAAGATCTGGAGGTGTAAGAAGAGAGTACAGGAAGGAGATTGTAGCAAATGGAATAAAAATGAGACATCCCCCTAAGCTTTTTCACTTAGGGAGTATAAAATTGCACGATATTTCACAGTTAAAATATTGTGTAAACTGGAAATACAGAAATCAATGGCAGTGGTTATCTGACAGCTCTTTGTCACCCTTTGCATTACTGTTTTGATATCCCAGTCACTTCCCAGTGGACAGCTGTCAATTGAACTGTCAAAACCACATCCTAGCTGGAATAGTTTTGCAGAGAGGCTACAGGTCTCAGTCTGAGGCCATGAGGGAATCCCAGCAACCTGGGCACATGGAGGAGAAGTGGAGCAGTCCTCATGACAGAAGGTAATAGATGCAGTCAGTCCAATAACTGGTGATCCTTTCATCACTATGGAAAAGTGTTCTGGTAGGGAGGGTATCTTCTTTCTCCTCAGTCCAGGTGCAGAGTTTTTTCTTGGGAGGTTTTGGCTTTTGGGAAGAGTCAACATTAATATTCATCAGGAATTGGTAAATTGCTGTGACAGCATCTCATAATCCATCCCTCCTACAAAGCCTTCTTAGTCTATCTCCTCTTCGAGTATGGAGGACAAAAGGAGAAATACATTTCAATATCCTGTATTTCCAAGAATGATCTGGAAGAGATTTTAGAGCACTGATAATAAAAAAAAAAATATCAAAACAAGCAGATCTGCAAAAGGACTAGGGGTTTATCCACTAAAGAGTTGAGGAAGTTCTGGAAAGACCTGTATGTAGCTGAGAGTAATTATGATCCCCAAATCTCCTTTTCAGCTGCATCTAACTCAATACAGACGCCTAAACTCACCAGGGGCCTCTTTCTTTGATGTTAAACATTACTATTATGGGAATACAGTTCTGTGCAGCTCATCTCAGACTGCCCCAGTATGAGAAGCTCAGAAGAAAGGAAGAAGGGAGAGTTGAGGGGAAGGTGATTTTAAGTTTAGGTTTTATTTCTCATTATTCTACTCTGATCTGATCAGTAATAAACTCTGATTTGATTAGTAATATATTATTTTCCCCAAGTCAAGTCTGTTTTGCCTGTGGTGCTAAACGGTCAGTGATCTCCCTGTCCATATCTTGACCTATGAGCCTTTTGTCATAGTTTTCTGACCCTGTCCAGTTGAGGAGGGGAGCAATAGAGGAGCTTGGTGGACAGCTGACATCCAGCCAGGGTCAATCCACCGCAACCTTAAAAGCCAGGCTTTGACATTCCAAAGTTTTGTTCCTGTTGGGTCATTCAGGAGGTTGTGAAAGGGGGATAAGATAAAATCCATAAGCAATGAAGTGTCATCATAGCTATTAACACATTATAATGTGACCCTCAGGGTTCCATACTGGGACCAGTGGTGTTTAATATGACAAATGACATAGACAGTGGTATTGAGTGCACCCTGAGTAAGTTTGCAGATGACACCAAGCTGAGTGGTGCAGCTGACATGCCAGAGGAATGAGATTCCGCCCAGAGGGACCCAGACAAATGGGCCCATGTGAACCCCATGAGGTCCAACAAAGACAAGTACAACGTCCTGCACCTGAGCTGATGCGGAGCGGCGAGGGAAGATGCGGACAATCAATATGATTGGTAAAGCAAACTTCGTTTATTAGAGATCAGAAGGGTGCT
>JANIJG010010972.1:0-33926 GCA_024611175.1 Megaceryle torquata | reverse complement strand
AGCAGAGACAGGGACCTGCTGGAGCGGGGCCAGAGGAGCCCCAGCAATGCTGGGAGGGCTGGAACCCCTCTGCTGGGTGCTGGGTGCCGGGTGAGCGGGATGGGTGGCCCCGGGGGTGGGGGGTGCTGCAGAGGGGCAGCGTCCACCAGGAGGAGCCCGAGGGATGCTCGTCCTGCTCCCGGTACTGCCGGAGGCGGGGGGGCGGGGGGGTGTGCAGGTATGTGCCATCCCTCCGCTCCTCAGCCTCGGTAGCTCAGCTTCTGCGCCAGCAGCTTGCTCCTCATCGTCATTCGCCTCCGAGAGGCTGGACTCGGGAGAAATCTACCGGAGATATTTACTATTTTTCGAGTTTTTGAAAGCATTGCGTTGTGTACGCTTAAGTCAGGGCTCAAACACACCTTTCAGAAAGCTCGTTGTGCACGAGTCCTGTGCTACAGCAAACGGCTGTCCCTGCGTGATGAAGTAAAATAAATGTAAAACATAAAGCAATACTAAAAAGAAATGAATAACGAATCTAATGCCAAGCCAGCTGCATTTTTTGCTTTCCAGTCTATGAAAATCTGCTCTGTGTATCTACCCCAACGTCTCTGCTGCTGCTTTAGTTAAGAGTCATCTTAGGCACAATATTATGTGAGTGATGGCAGGAGTCCTTGTCTAGCACATTGGTTTTACCAGCTGACTTTCTTAATCTGCTAGAAGGGTAAAATCTCTAAAGAAATGTTTGCTGCTGGTTTTGTGATGTTCATTTTGTTGCAGGCAGAAATAGTTTTTGTTAAAGCACAGATAAAGCCCATTTTCCTCAGAGCTTTGCCTCCAAGTAGTTTTTTCTTTGGTGTTTAGGCTGAGATTTCAGAGAGAAAAAACTTTTGCCTTTTTCATATTTGCTGCTTACACCAACTGCTTAGACCAACTGACACCAGCAGGGAATGAACATTTCTCCCCAGGCACCCAATAATGTATTTTAAAGAGTTCAGGCTGCTTCAGGGTTCATTCGTTCAGTGGTGTCTCGATTTTGAAATGTGCCAGTTGGAAAACAGACCTCCTGGTCTGGCTTTTGACAATCAAACCTTCTAGGGCTTGCTGCTCTTTTAAATCAAGTGAGTCTGAGAGTGGAAGCTGGTTATTTCTCCCTGTGACCACTATGTGCTCATCCTGTTCTACAATCAGTTATACAACCAGGTAAATTTGGTGGTCCCTGCACAGTCTCCCTGGAGACACAGAACTGGGGTAAAGTTTTTAATGATTCCCAAAGCAGAATCTTGCCTGCTTGCTCTACAAGCACTTTACACAAATCTTTTTAAAGCATTAGAAAGAAAATAGTGAATCTAGAGCTTCATTCTGCTGTCACTGATGTGAATCAGGACATGTACTGAAAAAAAATCCATGTAAACCAACATGAAGTCAGAATTTGTCAGTTTGTGCAGTGGGGAAGTGAATCGTCCCGACTGGGATGCTCATTCGTGAATGCATTTGGTCATCTGTGTAATGTAGTAATCACTTGGCACAATGGGATTATAAACCATGTTTATAAATATGGTCTGATTGTTTGCATCATTTTGAGTTGCTGGTTTGATATTCAAGCCATAAGCTGAGGCACTCAGAGATATGAGTGCATGTTAGATGCAACTCATTAAGCTGTAAACTTTATTATCAGTTGCCCCTCTATTGAATTGCAGGAGGGTGTGTGATGTATTTTTTTTCCACTTTCCTGGTCCATCTGACTTTTTGTACCCATTCAGAAGCAACCAAACAGAAAAACTAAAACAGGAGCCCAGTATGCTTACACAAAGACTCAATAAATTCTGCCAGCCTCACTCTCCAGATTATAAAGCTGAGATGCCTTCAGCAAGGCATAAATGAGCTCTTCATTACTTAACATTACTGGCATGCTATGAAGTTCTCCAAGCCAAGCAGGGTATTCATAAAGGGACCTTCTGGAGTAGCCCCAAGACTTGTATTTGGGAGTTTCCCACCTGAGCATGCTAAGTTTGCAGACATGTATCTTGCTTGCAAACCAAGTCTTTTACCCTGTAAAGAGAATGGCACAGAAGCACGCAAAGAAAAAATAAATAAGTAAATAAACAAACCCACCAAACCCCCAAATCTGCTGCACATCATGTTTTTAGGGACCTTTGAAAGTCAATTTTCAAAGTCTACTTGCACTGGTTTATTTCCCTAGGGCTGAGGCACGGTCAGGAAAAAGAAAAGAGCTTTTGTAAATTCACTGCTGAAAAGAAAGACACTCCAGACTGTGGATTTAGGGCTGGGAGGAGACAGGGAAGACATCTGGTAGACTGACAAAAGCCTTCGCATAGGTTCTGATATTCAGTCACATGAAGCTGGAGGTGCTGCCTGTTTGCCCAGGGAAAGAAGGAAGATACATGAGTCTCAGAGGTGTCCACCCAGTGCTGTGGCTGTACTGGCTACAGCACCCACTCAGCTTCATGCTCTGCAGCCTGCCCATGAAGACTGAGGAGGCTGAAGAGTTGGGATGATAGTCCCTATTGGATGGGAACTGCTGTCAGCACTCGTGGGAAGACCTTGAGCTAGGAGAGGAAAAGACATGAGGTAAGAAGGAGCAGTACAAAGAGAAAGAAAACCTACTTGCTGTTCTAGAAAAGCTGATAGAACAAAATCAAGTACTAGGAATAGAAAATGCACAATTGAAAAAAAATGCCCCTGGCAGCCCGGAGTTCAGGCAAGCATGTGGTGGCAGGCAAACCTCAGACCACCTCACCTCACACAACAGCCACCACTCCTCATTATTACTATTTTTCACTGCAGTGGTTGACAAATGTCTTATGCACATGAGTAAACCACTTAAACTGATGGGAAAAGTCCTATTCTGTGCATCAAAGAATTAAAGAACAAACTCTCAGTTCTTCAGATCACAGTAGCACTAGAACCCAGAGGTGCCGAGGATCAGCCAGTTTGGGATTCCTGAGATCAGGTGCCGAGACACATTTTCTATAGCACTCTGCAATATAACTCTGGGTTGGCCTAAAACCACCTACTAAGGAGACTTCTGACCTGCAGCACTTCAGGAAAAAGACTGCCTGCATAATGGAAACCTGACTCAATCCACCTCACTGTTTGGGTGGTTGTCCTTGGCTGAATGTGGAATCAGGGGAAGGTCCAAAATGCTAGCATGGGTTATCAGGTCCCCTTCTGCTTTCTCCTCTGGCGTGATGTTCAGACTATTTATAAAAAGAAATATCTGTCATCTTGCAATTTAGAAGCTGACTTTGAATCTCAGTTTTCCTCTCCTGCATGAACATTTGAATTTGTCTTGGAAACTGGTTCAACAGCATAGTTCAGCTGGCACTGACAACCTCTGAAAGACATTGGGAGGCTTGACAAAAACAGCATAAAGAGGATTAAATCAGCCTTGGAAGTGGAAACGTCTGTAATGTAATGACCTCAATGTTGGAAACAAACGTGTGTGTGTGCGTGTATAAACATGCAATATTTATACATAAATAATACACATGCACCAATTTTCAAGGCAATGTTACACACCTTGACACTATCCCTTCACATATAAGTTTTGCTGATTCTTTCTTCAGGAAAGGGTTCTAAAATTTCCTCCCATGCACGAGCTTTGGATTTTTGTTGCATATACAATACTAAATTAAAATCGACGTTTCTGTGCCACCTGCAATGCAAGGGTTGCTGTCAGGGACTGTTAACCAATTTAATGCCACAGGAAGGAAACATGGGAAGCTTTATATCACGAAATTTAATGCAGCATTTAAAGAGAGGGGAATATTGTTACTTGTCCCAGTGAGTCTTCTAGATTTCCTCCAGGAGGAAAAAAGCCAACTTATAAACATACTTTAGATGCTGATTGATTTATTTGTTTTCTCTGGTTAAACAACTCTTTGTAGGAATTTTGGGGTTTTTTTTTCTGTGTCTTTTCCAGTTTGAGGCACTGTCAAATGCCCAGGGAGTCCCCGTCCTCTGCTGTGGTCGTGTGTGGTAGAGCCTCTCTCGCTCTGGCAATGCTTGAGGATGAGAGGAGGGTGAAAAAAGCAATGTGCATGGTTTGGGGAGGGTGTTATTAGAGCCATCACTGCTTCTCCTGTATGAAGAGCACCTCTCTGAGCACTGCTCACCTCTGTGGCTTGGTGACATTCACCTTCCCTGTCATTACAGAGACCTACACAAGACTCCACTTTGATTTCTAAGCATGTTTCTAGTTAACTCCCTGGAGAGGACAGCCTTAGAAATGAAACCCAGCTGAAAGCCACTGATTTTTCCCTTAAAGTCACAGTTCTTCCCAGATGTGGTCTGGCTGGTTTTCGGTGGAAGAGAATAGGGTGTGAAAAGCTTCATAGATTTCTTATTCTTGGCCATTAGAGCTGTCACCAAGTCATCCCTCTCACGTAGCTCCTGACAGGCTGCTCAGGTGACATCTGGCCAGAAGGAGAGGAACCGCAACTGCACGAGGCGTTGGCTGGTCTGGCTGAACAGGCAGAGCTGGGTGGTAATGCCAGAGGGCTGCTGCTGGCCCCAGCTTTCGGAGAATCATGTAGTCCTTCTAGGTTAGCAATAATAGATGTCCCTCAAAATGGTGGTAAGTTGACTGTGAAAATATAGTAACTAATTTTACAGCCCTAATAGACCCAGTGTTGTTTGTAAGAATTTTCCAGGATGTCAGAAATGTGTTGTCTAGCACCAGCCCCACCACACCCCCAATTTGCTTGGGCAAATGTTCCCTTTCAGATATATTGTTCTCCAGTTTTAAGTCCTCACACCTGTGTTCACACTGCAGCTGAAACATCTGTTCTCCAGTTTTTCAGCTGGAAGTTGGAGTCTCTCTCTCCTACACATAGTGTAAAAGGTGTCAGTTGTGTTTGGATTGGGTCTGAGAGAATTCTCATTATTTTTCTCCTAAAATCTCTACATCCAGACTCTTGTGGCTGTCGTGAGCAGACAGCCATTCTACCCCTGGGGGATCACTGACAAACTGCTTGGCCAGAAATAATGTGCTAGAGATTGGGACATCCGCAGCTTAGTGAAAAGGAGAACAGAAATTAATTTTGTTTTGGCCTTTTTTCTCTTTATGGAGTATATGATTCCCTTGTCACATCCTTTAGCTATATGCTTTGCCCCTCAGGCTTTAAATCTTAATTTTACTGAATCCTCCAGCTCACAATCTTCCTGCAGTTCAGGCTGAAGCACTGCATGGCAGAGCAGTGCACCAAAACTAATGGAAAACAAAAACTGTATTTTTCAGGCTTTAACATGGTGCCTGGAAAAACTATTTGATACCCTGGGCTGCACAGCTGCTGGGGAAAAGTGCTCCTGTGCCAAGAGAAATGTTCCTAAACTGCTGCTGGCCCTTGTTAAATTTGAATGTATTTCTAGCTCTGAGTGTAGTGAATATTTGGTGACAAGTGTTGCTGACAGCTTTTAGGTGTTACAGCCTTAGAGGGAGAAGGAGTTCTGAGCAAATGCTTAATCCATAGGCTAGATCTGTCTTATATGATAATTGGAAGTGAAGGGAATTTATAGGGAAAATGCTACGAATCTGAAGGCCCGAAGGAGCCAAAGGGTGCCAGGATGTTATTTCTGTGAGCCTCTGGGCTCCTGTCTCTAAGGATTTTACAATTTGCCAGTTTCTTAAATATTGCTTTACTGAGAATAACTTTTTGTCTTACTTATGTGCAGTATGATTACGCTGTAATTGCTAAGTCTTAGGTTTGGTTACTGTTCAGAGATGAAAGGAGGAGGTTTGGCTGGTATTTTGGCTGCTTACAGGAGGATCGCAAAACTACCAAACCTGGATTCTGACGATAGTTCCATTCTGCAATAAAATTAAAGACAAAGTTCATAGGTCACTAAGCAGAGAAGATTTCAAGTATTTTTCCTCTTCTTTCAGCTGCACTTATTTTTGTTTTAAAAAAGAATTCTTGCCATTATGGTCTCTGAATTGCCCAGTCAGAGAAAGGCTGTTAGCTGTGTTTCACCAGCGTCCAGCTGGTGAAACATCCAGCCAAGGGAACCTGGCCTTTGTGGGCACGTATATGGATACACAGGTTTCAGCCAGTCTCTGCTGAAGCACAATCCTATAAACCCACAAAATGTTCAGTTTCCAAGGAAACAGAAAGCTCCACTTTCTGACAAACACGCACCATTTATTACTCATTTTGAGCACCACACTACTTTCTAACTCTTTTCTCCAGTGAGAAGAATATGTTTCCTAACATAAACTGAAATGAGGAGCTGGCAGTTGCTGGAGGACAAAGCTTTCTCCAGGATCACCATGGTTTCACCCAAACAGCATATAGCACTCATGAGCCTCCCCAGAAAAGACGCTTGATGAGTGTGGCTCAGAGGTGACCTCCAGAGGAAGTCTGCTGGCTTGGTGGCCCCGTGACCTTGGGCCACATATTTAAGGGTGTGCAGATAAGCACTCACTGAGATTTTCAAAAGCTCTTAGACACTTCTTTCGCCTTGAAATCAACTCATTACCACAGCTGCAGCCTGTCAAGAAAGTGAAGTGAGAGCTAACAGAGAAATCTCTTCCTCTATTACATGGTTGTGCTGTATGGCCCTTGTTCTTCCCACCTCTCACCAGAGCTCTTGATGGTTCAGACAGGCGCATTGCTGGATGGCCTGCGATTTACTCTCTGCTAATGTTACCATCTCTGCCAAGAGCTTTCACTGTCTCTGGGTGCCCACTGCCCTGGGGATGTGGGCAAGAGTGACAGCATGGGATTTTATCTGTTGTCTCAGGGACCGTGTGGGTGGCTTTCACTGGTCAGGCTGGTCAGACTCACCAGCAGAATCCAGGTCGGGTGACACAGTTTCCCCAAGGCAAGCATCTGCACACAGGGCGGTGTTTTAATGCCTGGTGCGTGGACAGTCAGGGCTGGCTGTGCATCTGTAGCTGCTGTGAGAGAGCTGCAATCACCACAAAGATGCTTCAGAAGCCCGACTTTCAGAAAACAGTTAGCTGACACACGGCACATCCTCGCTGGAGCTGCGCAAAGCCGCGGGACTGCGTGAAGGGCAGACAAAAGAAGGTTGTGTTTGTGAAAAGCCCAGGGTGAATGCTGTAGGATCTGCTTATCCTGAAGGATTGAATGGCAAACAGCTAACACACATTTTAACCAGCAGCACTGATGCAAGTTTGGGAAGCTACAGCTTGTCTTTCAGGATTGAAAAGGTTTAGAGAGGAGCTACAGTTTTCAGCAGGACTTGGGCAGGCATTTGGCTTTAAGGCTGAGGGCAAATGAGAGCTAAAACTGGAAATTCAGGTTTGAATTAGGTTGCTGATATCCCACAGCTAAGCCTGGGAAGTTCTCAGACCACAGTGCCAGAAATTAAATATTTCTGTTGTGTTGAATTTGGAAGATTGGCCAATCCTGGTCAGTTCTGACTAAAGTAGGAAAGGATGCACCTCCTAGAGCCACCCCCAGCCCCAAAACAGCTCTGGTTCATATCTCACATCCCCATGTGCTACAAAATGAGCATGGTGGGAATTCTATGTTTCAAATCTGGTCCATCCCTAACCAACATGGACTTGAACCAGCACTGTCATACACTGAATTGATGCTTCTAGAAGCTTTGAAAGCGCTGCACTTCTGATGTAATTTTCTCCTTTCATTCTCTTTTCATAAACTTCATTCAAGATGTTTTCCCAAGAAAAACACATGATTCAGCTGCACCTTATCTGTGGTTGATCCTGGACAGACTAGAAAAAATAGTTAAAATCTTCACCTCAGGCCCCAGAGAGCAAAGGACCTGCCATTCCTGACAGTAGGGTAATGGTAACTGGATTCACTGCAAAACTACTTCAGAGGCAGCAGCCATGAAAGAACATCCCTATATCATAGGAAATTATTATTTTAAATTTTTGGTATGATTTGCTGGGTTTGATTGTTTGGTTTGGGGTTGTTTTTTTTGGTTTTTTTTTTTTTTTTTTTTTTTTTTAATTTGTTAGAATCTGATTTTTTAATTAGGTTCTTTTCTTTCAATTTTATATGCATTGTATTTAATGAATGTTGGATAAAAAATAAGAAGCCCCTGAGTGACCTGGTCTGATTTAATTCATAACCGACACTACGTGAGGAGGAAATTGGACTAGATGACCTCTAGAGGTCCTGAATTTTCCTGTGATGATAAATAACCCTAGGAAGTTTGTGATGAGAAGTCTGGAATCAGAACTCCCACATCACACTAATGTCACTCGCATCCTGTCATGGCATTGCTATCTTGCAGAAGAGAAAATCAGTTTAAATAGCTGTCAAACGTAGAGTTTATTGTCTCAGTTCATATTAACATCATGACGTGCAGTCGTGTTTCCTAATTGCTGTATATGATAATTGTATCCAGCTCAATTCAAGGCAATTGCCTCTTGTCATTCAAATATTGTTTTATAGTAATAAACAGTAATTTTTGGAAGCTCACCCATAACTATCTCAAGTTATTCTGAAGCCAAATTGAAGTGTTAATGTGGTTAGTGAAAATTATTTTGAATTAGCCACATTATTAGCTGTTCTGGAGACAGGGGAAATTGGAATTCTAGTGTGTGAAATGATTTGGCTGTGAGGAAATGTTTGCTCAGGTACAAAACTGTCATTAAGGGGATGAGCAAGTGATGCTGGATATGTTGCTTTATCTCTCTTGGTGGTTTTGGTTCTAGAGCTTTATTTGCCTATCAGGATACTGAGTTGCTTTAGGAAAAAAACCCCTTCCACCAAATTCAACATATTAAGGCTAACAATTGGCTTGGAAACATATAAAATTCAGAAATGGCCAGAAATTTGTATCTTCTTCATGGGCAGAAGTTCTTTATAGCATTGAATTCTTTTTCTTAAGAGTGTTCAAACAGTTTTGTGCAAAAACACATGGCACGTAGCCTCTCCTCTCCACCAACATTTTTGAAATTCAAAGGAGATTCTGTGTGAAACAGTTTGTTGGTTTTTGGAAAACATCTAGACTGGGAGAAATGTGCCACAATCATCTGAATATATTTTCATTTGGGAGAAAAAGTAATTAGGATTTATTTTTTTCATTTTACATTACACTCAGAACTAAAATTCTGTTCAGTGATGCTCACTACGGAAAAGTTACCTTAGGAGGATGTCTTTACCTCACTTAGATATTCTCCTAATTTCAACAGCTACTGAAGGAATGTAATTTGTGACATGAACAAAATATAAACCTCTTTAGTGGCTATAAGGAAGCTGAGGTTTCCCAGTAGATCTGAAAATTAGAGTTTCCATAAACCAACAAAACCCCATCTATATTAACACTAAGTTGTGAAAAAATGGAAAAATAGTCATTAATAA
Organism: Megaceryle torquata; assembly: GCA_024611175.1. Classification (NCBI taxonomy): domain Eukaryota; kingdom Metazoa; phylum Chordata; class Aves; order Coraciiformes; family Cerylidae; genus Megaceryle; species Megaceryle torquata. The sequence continues at coordinate 24,624 of JANIJG010010972.1, read as the reverse complement.
TGTTAGTGGCATAACAATTTCTGGAAGAAAAAAAAATATCTGACAAGGTAGTGATCACAACAAAACATTTTAAAATTGTATTTAAACAATTTGAGTTTGGTCCATTTTTAAAAGATTTGCACTTGGCACAGGAACTGTAGGGCGGGGTCTTTGTGCCCTTTCCTTCCCCTGTGGTCCAAGCAAGCTGGGCTATATGCTCCACTGAGCACCGTGCTTTTGAGAAACAAGAGGGACAAGGGGCTCTAGACAACTGTCCTTGTTATGTATCACAGCACCACACACAGATACAGGTTAATTTTGAACCAATCCACACCAAAATGCTGACCACAAATGAAAACTTAGGAACTAAATGCTTTCTTATAAACAGTGGAAGATCAAAATGTTATAGAAAAATTAATACTACCTCTCTCCTCCTGACATTTTCAGAAGGATATTTTCTCTTCAGCTACACTCTTACAAGAAGAAATTGCTGACTAGCTCTCTGTGTTGGAGAGTAGTGCATTCTGGCAACTCTTTTTTCCACCCCCTGACAGTTTTTACTCTTGTGCCAGGAACTGGAGTCATATAGATTTATCCACGCTGGTCCTATGCCATTATGGCATTATAGATGTTAGAAAGCTAAATAAATACTTTATAACAACCTCATCTTGTCATCTGAGCAAAGTGCAGTTCATAACTTCATTGTAAATAATGAAATTAGCCGATTGTTGTGATGTTGGGAGCCCAGAAGTCACACAGCATTATCACAAACACCAATGACCTATGAAGCAAACAGCGGGGGAACAGAGATGACATTTCTGGTTTGGTTTTTCTTTTCTTTTCTTTTTTTGGATAGGGAAAAGAGAAGAAGATGTTCTCCAGCTGCATAGAGACTTCAAATTGCAATCACTATCCCATTTTACACAAACCACTGGATTCTTTGGAGGGTTGGTTAAGATTCAGATAGTTAATGAAGAGCAAAGGAAAATGACTGTTTTTACTAAAAACATACTTCATTTTGCTGGCTGGAGTTGGCTTATATTGCTGGGAAATGTGGCATACTCAATTTGTTCCTATAAAGCAGGGGAGATAAAATGCTTTGAAGTATTACAAGCTAAGCTTTGTAGTGGGATGTAACTCTTAAAATTTTTTGCAAAAAAAGTTTCTTATGAGTTTTGGTTGATATTGTGAAAATGATGTGCCATGAATAACTGTTCAGAGCTGCCATCTGGTTTTGGGACTGCATGCTATGTAGGATCATTGTGTATCCACAGTTTTATTTCTGATGGAGGTAGCCTGATGTCTGCAACAGTGGTAGTTTGGCCTGAAAATGCATTGATTTGGACAAGTTCTCTGTCCAGGAGAAAGAAGAGGCATTAATGGAGCTCTGCTCTGTGGTGACAGAGACTGTGGGTCAGGGGCTGCGAGGAAATGACTTGGGGGATTTTCAGACAGGGATATGCATCAGTTTGCAGCCCAGGCACCTTTTTGGAATAGAATAGAATAGAATAAATAGAATAGAATAGAATAGAACGTAACTGTTTCAGTTCAAAGGGAACTACAATGACCAACTAGTCCTTTCCCAGAGGAGAGCACAGGTCCTGAGCCCTCATAACAGTGGTGGATGAAGAACAGTTGTATCAGGCCAGACCCATCCAATACCCCATCTCTTAGAAAGGCTTTAGAAAAAGCACAAATGGATGGGAAGAGTATAATAATACTTTCCCACAATACTTTGAGTTGCAGAAGCAACCTGAGTTGCCTCAGGGCAATTCTCCCCTCTGAAAATCTGCCGTGTGCTGATGCAGCTCAGGCATGGATATAGGCTTCTGTTATTTTTTATCTAGGTATGCAGGCTGCCTGCATACTGACTGTGTAAAGCCATGGTCCCCGACCCTCAGCAAGTTGTTTACGTGGCCTCTGACATTGCTTGCAGAGACAGGAAATAAAGAAGTTAATTCTGCAATTTGCAAGGGAATTCGCAGGGGAACTCGCAGGGGAAGGAGACGCCTGCGGCATGGTACGTGGTCAGCACAAAACGTGTTGCTCAAGAGCTGTGGGAGTCCGAAAGGAGACCTACTCGGCAGTATCTGCCGAAACTAGGCATAAACATGTTTCCAAACTTCCGCAAAGCTACTCAGCTTGTTTGCTTTCACCCCCACACCTCTCTGCAGAGATGACTGGAAGTGGAGTTCCAGCAAGGCATTTGCTGGGAATCTGATGGTCCTGGGCTGAGAAACTGCATTTCTGTGAAAGGCTACCAGTGAGCTAACAGCGTGGGTTAAAGAGCTGGACAGTGTTGCAGATACTCAGACCAAGGAAACCTGGTCTCACTGTGCTGGGATGCAAACACAGCCACCAATTAAATGGTAGAACATTTCATTTCTCTCCATTTGGGTGCTGGGAAGTGAGTGGAAAGCATTAAAATGTTTCCAGAGCACTGATAAAAAGATTTGCGCAGAGCAGTCATAAGTAGTCCTCTGCAAAGTGAGGATGTTATCTCTAGAGGACAGTGATGGCATTTCTACTACAGTGGCTTTCTGCCCTGCACTGCTTTGGCTGTGTCTGGCTCATCAATCAGACTCTGTGCATCCACAGTCCCATGAACTGCTGTTACCTGCCCGTATGAGGATACTTTTTTAATGAAGATTTGAGAGTTATTAAAATTCAGGTGGCACTGGGCCTTATCAACAGTTAAAAAATTTATCAAGCCACAGCCCATCAGTAATCAGAGCAGGCAGCATTGTGGACTTAGCTCAATTTCAGATAATAGCAGTGCCACCACTATATTAACTTGAAAGATAGGTGGAAATTAGAATATGATTAATCATTGTTAGCCTTGCTTGGCTGATGCACGTTCTAGGTAATGTATACGTATGATTATGTGGAATGCAGAAGTATCTGTTACGCATGTACTGGTGCACAATTTCTTTCAGATTTGGTTGAATAGGATGAATCATTTTGAGAGGAGTCAGGCCGTTTGAATACTTTGCATTGCACAGATGAGAACAAAACGTAACAGCATCGCCACGCATCATGTGTATGTGATTTTTGGCAGCATTCGCTTCTTCTATCAAAAGTACACCATAGGTGACTTAAATCATTGACATATTATGAAGATTCCTTGTACTTTATGTTATCTCTAATCCCACAGCTTTTTCAACAGAGGGAAGGTAAAAGAAAGGCAAGGGTGGTATTTGGTGAGAATTTGATTCTTTGGGATAAATAGCATTTTTCTGATAAAGATCTACACAATCAGTGTCAAACCCCAGAAATCTACTTCTTCATGCCTGCAACAGACTAGCAATGAATTCAAACTTGGATGATTTTCCATTTCTTTTCGAGTCCTAACATTACCCTTGGCAGGGGAGATATATAAATATGTATTTGAAAATATATATTTCCATGAGGCTGCAGCATCTATGAATTTTGAAGACAATTTTATAGAGGTGAAAGATAGCAAAAGATGCTTCAGGCTTTGTGGCTTCCACTTATACAGCCTAGAGAATTTTTTCCAGTTATCTGGGTTTGATGTGTATCTTCTCCTTTGAATACGATTTTAGGCAAAATGGTTCTAATCTTTATGTTATCAATTAGCAAAAGAGGTTCTGACGTGCTGTGTAGCTGTTCATCCAGCCTTCTGGTGGAAAGATGAAATGTTTTGATGGGATTTATCAAAGTTCTACTCCAGGTACCGAAAACCCTACTCTACCTCCCACAGGTCAAAGTTGTAGAAACGATATTATTGTGCTGTAACACTGTCTTGGTTTTAGGAAAAAGTAGCACATGCTTCAAGAAAATCTCAAAGGATGTCTGATGAATGTATTTCAGATGAAGGTTGGGACTCATTGAGGCAAATGACAGCTCAAATCACTAGAATTGCTATTCTCCTGAACTACAGTTCATTATCTGTTGGAATATTCAGGTTTTAAGAATTTGTATAGTGGATCACAAAGTGACATTATCAATGGAAAAAAGGTTGTATTTTTTGGAAAAAAATTATTTGCTTTGTTAAAAAATCAGGTTTAGGCTGTTCATGGAGAAATTTTCCATCAGATAAATGTGAGACTTGCATTTGTAGTGGTCCCTCATGGCCAAACTCATCTTTTCTAAATGGACCCCAGGTGCTGACTTTCTCAGCCACAGCCATACATATCCCCAGCTCCTGCAGTCAGAGCAGTGAGGAGCAGCAGTGACAGAAGACATGAACACCAGAGACAGCCACATTCTCTCATTTTCTATCTAAGAACACTCCACTTCTCTTGGCAACAATCCCAAGCCTTTGAGACTTATTGCTGCCTTCCTGAGCTTCAGCTGGGATACTCGTGAGAGGAACCAGATCATAGCCAGCCAGACAGGAACTCAGTAATGCTGAGCTGTTTCATCAGCCCGGAATCTTTATTTCAATCCACCAGTTTCTCCCCACCCAAGTTATAAAACTGTTTCCTAATCCTCTCTCCCAAGAGCTGGAGAATTAAATATTGTCTGGAGATCCTGACAAGATCAGTTATAATTTTTAATATCCCTGTTCTGCTGAATTCCCATTTCCTGAGTGTCAGAGTGTATATTCTTGTGCAAGTGTATGTGTGGGTGCAGATGCATGTTAAAGCTCTTCAGACCATACAGCTGTGTCTCCATATGTGTTTAGCTTCCCCTGACGTAAATGGAAGCTGTGAGAGTCCTTGTAGAAGAATGGTTTAGAGTAGGGAATGTTCAGCTGGATGGGTTTTCCTGTTAATACATCAGCTTTCTAAAGCCATGGGACCCCTTTGTTTTACTGACATCTATTTAAGACAACTAAGCTCAAAAAAAGAACTTGCCTAGCAGAGCTCAACATTATACAATGTGAATATAGAGAACTCCACTAAGAGATGAGGGTGGATGGAAAACCACCTTCCTTAAAAATCAGTGTATGTATTACAGAGATCAAGCCAATGGCAGGGGCTTAAATACCAGGTTCAGGACTGCAATTTAATATTGACAGTATATCAGTTCTCATCCATTTGTAGTTTTAATTTGCTAATTAATTCAACCAGTATAAAATAGTATGTAGGAAGACAAAATGTTTTTCTATTTCTCCATCCTATTTCCTGACTTTTGTGATCTACACCACTATGCTTCTACAGCTATGAAGGTGTGGTGGAGAACAATCAATATGGCTTTTGTGCACACGATGTGTGCAACAGGCCTGACTGCTTAGCTTGGGTCTGGCACTGGCTTCCTGATGTTCTTCATCTGGGACCCTGTTTCTGGTAATGAACCTTGCTTTCGTTAGCCTGTTACCCCAAAATATGATGGGACTTCTATGGTAAAGTCCTACATCCTGCTTTCTTTCATTTCTTCTATGTCTTATTTCATATACTTTTTGTTAGTCACTTCTGTTTCTCTCTTCATTTCTTACACAGTGCATTCCATTTCCTCATAGCTACTGCTTTTTTTCATTGTAGCTTTTCCTTCTTTCTGGTTTTTTTTTTTTTAAGGCATATTTATCTTTTAATTAAATCACCAGGAGGCATATTTAGAGCCCCCAGGGTTCACTTTGAACTATGAAAAGGAAAAGGCTTACTCTGTGCTATAAACAAAATGTTAATTTGAATTAATTGAAGGAAATGCTCTTACTATGATAGACTTGTTTCTAAATAATTAAACATTTCAGCCAGAAAAGTAAACATTATGGCCCTGAATTTTGCTTCTGGTTCTACCTCTGTCAGTCTGGAGCAGCTCTGCTGATACAAGCTGAATTAGCCTCATTTCATATTGGTTCAGCCAAAAGCAAACGCTGGTCCCAAATCACTGTGGGGAAAGTCCATATTCTTCTGTGTTCTATCCAAACACTTCATAGCACTGCAAGCACTCCCCACCACCTCTAGTGCCTCATTTTTTAGAGGAATGGTTTTCTTCCTCAGAGCCAAAGCATGGAGATAGCTGGAGAGGGGAGCAAGGGTGGCTGGGCAGCAGGAGCTTGTTGGCTGAGGAAAGAGGCTGGAGCAGTGGGGGGAAAAGCAACCACTGGCTAGTAATATCCCACCTGGGATGGTTGGGGAAGTGCCCAATGGCCAGGAGAAGGCTGTGGGGAGGAAGGATGTAGAGGCGTGTGCCACCAACTCTAATGTCCCTTGGCTCCTCAGAGTATTGGCCTGAAGATAACTCTGGCAGGCGTGCCCCTGGCTTGTGGTACAACCCCTCTTCTGCATCTCAAAATAAGATGAATAAATATCTTCTGCTGCTGTATCCCCCTTCTCTGAATACTAAATCCTTGGTCCTTGGACCTTCATGAGTATGATGTGGAAGATGGGGAAAAAATTATAATAAAGATGAGGAAGGGGAAGGAAATAATCCTTCTCTGAAGAGCTCATGGCTGAAAGGTAAGGACTCCACCAGGGAGGTGGTGAAGTCACCAATCCTGGAGGAATTTAAACGACATATAGAAGAGGTGCTCAGGGACATGGTTTAGTGGTGGGATTGACAGTGTTACATTAATGGTTGGACTCTATGATCTCAAAAGGTTTTTTCCAACCAAAATGATTCTATGATTCTATGAATCTTCCAAGCTCCATTATAACTTTATTCCCCTCTACCCTGCACCTTTTTTATTAGTTACTGATGATCTATTTATTCTCCTCCTACATGAGTAGTCCTGCAGAAGCGGGGCAATCACACACCCCTTTGTATTGCCTGCTAATCAAAAATTGAAACAAATGCTGCAAAGCCAAAAATCACCATTGGCCTCTGGGTCACACAGAGAAGGCCTCTCAGTGCAGAGCTAGAGATAAGAGGAGCCATCTCAGACATATGATGGGTATTTTCTTGCATGACACCATTATTTAATATTTCCCACAATACATGACAAAAAGGCACTGTCCACTGGATAGGAAATTATTCAAAGGTTCATGAAATTAGACAAATTATAGGGAGTGGCTCTTAAATGCAATGAGAAATTTCCAGATTCCTGTTGATTGGACGTACTGAAGATACACGTTAGAGACTATTTCCCTCACCCTCATAGTCCTTCCCAAAGCTTCTCCTGATGGTTTCCAAGAGGCACTTGGCAAAATAGCCCTTTGGTTTAACCCATGACCAAATGTGTGATCTTACTCATAGCTGTGTATCTTCCATGAACCCAAGACTCCTCAGATGTAGTTTTGCATAACAGCACAAGTCTTCTTGACAGGACAAGCACAAGGCAGAGGAGAAAAAATTCAATTAATTTCTTAATAGGTAAAAGCAATAAATAGTCTCACCCTTGCCCTTCCCATGAGTCTGGGACTTGGCACAATTGCTGCTTCTATTTCTAGTCTGTACAGACTCTTAAAGCCCACTCATGGTGTTGATATCCAGCCCTTTCCACTAGCATTTTCCATAAATTCCATCAAGATCAAATCACCCTTGGGCAGCATCTACACTGAAGCCATGCTTACCGGCATCCAAACAGCATGGAAAAAACCTCCCAACCAACCAACAAGAAAAGAGAAGTCTTATACTGCAGGCATGCCAATAAAGTGAAAAGCAGATTAAAAAGAACCATTAGTTTTACATTAAAAGTAGGGGAAAGATGCATATGGTTTAGAGTGTGTAAGAAAACTTTGAGTGAAATGACTTGTTTCCACCCAAATTATATTACTGTAATGAGCTTTTAGTTTTTCTATGATATAGACTAATATCAAGATAAGAAAGTCTTAAATATTATTCAACTTCAATAGAGGGAAAAGCTCTTAAATCCCACCAGTCTTTACAAGGCACTTTTTTTTTTTTTTTTCTGTATGTGAGGCAATTCTTAACAGGGACTTGAAGAAAGGTTAATTCTCTCCCTGGAATTAGAAAACTATGAGGTCTGAAAAAAAATACATACCTGACTTCAAATTTTGATCACAGATTCAGAAAGTGATTAGAAAAATAGATTTGCAGAATAGTGTTATTAATACTGAAATCGGTAATATCTCTAAAGACTTATAATTCCTCTCTGCTAACAGGACTCGTAGAGAGCTTTATTTTAACCCACTGAGTAATTTGAGTCTCAAATATCTAAGAGTGATTATTTTCACAGTGAATTTCTAAAGTGTAACAATCAGGAGAAAGTACCTGCTTTTATGGCATTGCCCCTTGGGATACAAAGTTCAACCCTGCACTAATGGATCTGTGCCTTCTTTTACCAGTGTATAGCTACTGGTGTTTTGTAGTGGTTTAGAAATCTGAATGATCATGTATTTCTATTTACTTGCCAGTTTTTCTGCTAGGTTCTTGTTAATAAAAAAAATATGTTCCAGGGAAGAGCTATCCTTCACGCTGTGCAGAGAGCTTCTGATGTTGCTGTGGTCTTATTATTCCTCCAGAAAATGTACGCAAAGCCTCTAACCATTGACCTTGAGAACTCAGTGAGCTCCCCAACAGTGCTTTTGGTCCCCAACAAGCTGTACAATGTGGTAAAAAACACCCAGGAGCAGAAATCCCACCGAGAAGTTAATGCCCTGAAGGAGCTCATAGATCTTGTGTTCAGCACACAAGAGCTGGCAAAGGCCTCTATAGAGAAAAAAATGTCTCCCTGTGAAGGTGTTTTTTTCTGTGAACCCTGTTGACCTGTTTCAGAGATGAGACTTGCCCAAACCTGTGAGCTTGACTCTTCTGCCCTGCAGGTGAATGCCCAGAGTCAGAGACACAGGTTCTACCTCAGTTTCTACCTCAAAGCATGTCTACAAACAGCTATGAAGAACCTTTTCTTGAGTACAGAGCTTTTCCCTGGACTGTTTTCTAATGATTATTTCCAGATTTTTCTTTCTTTTTGCTGATCATTTGTTTCTTTCATTATTTCCCATCTTTATGCTGCATGGATTTGCAGTGTTCCTTAATTCTCTTTTTAACCCTCCATTCTCTTTCCTCTCTTTTTAGCCTACTAGTTCTTAGGCTGTTTATCACCTTCAAAAGCTCAAAAATCCACCCCTCCCACACTTTCCTTCTCCTGTGTCAGAGCACTATACATTAATTTAGTCCAGTAGCCAATAGAACCTGAAGCATGTTTAGAAAACTAACTCTGCTTGAATGTATTTAACTGAGAAGTCTCCAAGTCCTTAGCTGAATCCTGACAGCTGGACATGGTCTGAAATACAGTAAATGAGTTTATTCATGTGATTGCTGCAAGGATTCCTGAAACATGGCATAAAAGACCTGGGTGGGTATTGTCCATTCACACTGGCACTTCTGAGGTGCCTTTTTGGCCGATGATGCACCAATCATCCTGCCTTATCTTAGTTTCCCAAACCCATTTTCTGTCTTAAATTCAGGTCCACAAATTATCAGCACAGTGTCAGTGCCAGGCTGGATACAGTTGGCTACTTATGTGTTAACCACCAGGTCATCTAAATATTGCTCTGAGCTACTCAACATACAGAAGAGGTTCTTCAGATCTGCTCTCATCCATGCAGGTGCAGAAGGAAGCTAACTATTACCATCTGCTCTCTGGAACTGAATTTGCAGGGGGAGCCAGAAAACAGACACCTGTTTGGAATAGGAACGCACAATAAATCATTGCCAAATTATGTTGCAAGAAGGGTACAAGTGAAGAAAAGCTGAAAGAGGAGACAGACAACTCATTCCGCAGTAGGAAAAAAAAAAGAAAAGAAGTAGAGTAAGAGGGACAAAGCTGTTGAGGTTGTAAATGACAGGCACTGTGAAGAAAAAGGAAATCCATTGTAAAGTTCAAGGAAAAGCAGATGATAGTGCTGCATTTTCTTTCCAGTTCTTTGCCAGTTTTCACTGTCTACCAGGGAAGTGCTGCTAGTCTTTGACTGAACCATGGGTGAGTCTACATTGGGCTATTAGCTTTTCCTAAAGAGCTGTATCTGGTTTTGTTCCTGACTTCAGGTTCCCAATCTGCTACCCATTGCTGCCATTTCACTGCAGGGTTTGTCACTTCTGCTGACTGACTTCTGCCACCTTTCTTCACTCTTGCAGGAACATGTCCCTTACACCTGCCAAGTATCATTGTAACCCCACTGCTGATCATGCGCAGCACAGCAATGAAAAGGTGCTTGTGCAATTAGAAAATAGACTTGCCTGCAATCTGTTCCTGGCTGCTACATGAAGGTGAACTGAAATTACTTATGATTAAAACCCTCAGCCATCTCGATTATAAGATTTATCAAGATATACAGCTTGATAACATGGTCCTTGTTTATCAGTTTGTATCTGCTTATATTCAGAATACCAGGGCAACATTTATTTATTTTTAAATACCTTCTCACATTAGGTAAGTTTGTAAAATTGAAGCATGTGCTTCAGGTGAAGTATTGTCCTAAGTGCTGCCTTTTCTCACCTCCGTGTTATAAATCATGCTGTGTCTTTTCAGTCACCTCTCCTTCTCTGATTTCCTAAAATTAAAGTGATACAAGACATTGTGCTGATGTGCTCTGCGAAGTGAAGAGAGCAGATGTTTTCTTCTCTCTGGCCTTATTCTTGTATTTGACTTTTGCTCGTTGACATAGATTTTAATTGCAGATCCTGTTGGACTGTTTGTCCAGCAAACAGTGATAAATCTTCAAAGGAATGTAACTGTAGCTCTCAATTGCAATGCATGGGTGTATGTTTAATACCTCAGGTTACCTGCTAGCTCAGGATAGTAGGTGGTTCCGGAGAGGAAGTCACTAACAGAGCAGGAAGGTTATTTTGAGCAAGTTTTCTTGTGTGTGCTGTTCCTTTGGTTTGAAAGACACAACATTATACCGTAATTTAGGCTTGATTTCATAAATACAGCTTTGGCTTCCACTCGGATTTAGTCTTCCTTTGCTTCACATTTTCCGGGCATTTCCTGCCAAGCTGCATTTTTTTCTTCCTTAGCAGACTGCTCTCTGCTACCTCCTGGTTTCTCTTACACCACGTCCCTTTAGGCACCGTATCACTCCTTCTGAGCATTACGTCCCTTTGAACCATGGAGGAGCGGAAACTACAGTTCGAGGAACTGGTAATTTGGCAGGACCTTGCTCATGCCGTAAATCAAACTGACAATCACTAACTATTATTTGATATGGCTAGAACTAAATTGCATACTGACTTTGGAAGAGTCTTTTTTTCCTTCTATCCCAAACAGCCACACGTTTCTTTTTTTTTCCTGTCCCAAAATGAAGACTGGCAATATTATCCCTAGGTTTAGGAAATTAAAACATCTTTTCATCTTGTGTTCTAAATATTATTTGCTTGGGCTAATGTTTTCCTAATGCTTTTTTCTTATTGTTCCACAGCCTACTAACTACTTAGAGAAGTGTTTATCTTACTTTATTCTTTATATATTAATTTTAACTTTATATATTAATTCTAACTTTACATATTAATTCTGCAAAAAGAGACAAATTGGGAGAGGGAAGTGATTTTTGTTCTCATTAACAACCTAACACTGGCATTTAGTTTGAAAATAAACACACCTTATTACAATGCTGCCTATGCTTCAATGATATATGTATAAAATTGTGTTTGTGGATGTATTACTTCCACATATATCTAATAATGAGATGCTGTAAAGCCTGGGAGCTCATAGATTAAATAAAATAATGAACTAGACCAAACAAATTGGGCCAAGCTTCTCCAACTCGAAGGTGAAGCAGGAATGACTGAATGCTTCCTGGATTAAGAAGCCACATTGGGTAAGCAAATGGAGTGTGTCCATCTGTGATAGCCAGGAAAGGAGGAAAAAATCCAAGGTTCCTATTCAGAGTCTGTTTTCAAGCCTGCTGGCTTCCTAATACTGTGGGTTTGATCTCAGAGTCTGAGCCAACTGAGGTTGAAAATTGATTCTGGAGAATGAAAAAAAAAAAAATGCTGTTGAGCTGCAAGGCCAGGTTTGCTGTTTTGCTGAGATGTCTCTCTGTTATCAGTCTTGGACCTCAGGCAAGCTGCAGATCCAGAGCACATTTCATCTGGGTCGGCAGCAGCAGCCTGGGTGTTCAACTGTCCGTGACAGGTCAGGAAATGGAGCAATTTCACATATTAAAGATCTCCGAGAACCCCGGTAGCCTGCAATAGCCCAAGTTAAGGGATTGCCCAGAAGCACCACATGTCACCAATCAAATAGCACAGTAGATCAGCAATGAATTCTGGCAGGACACCGGCTGATAATGCCAAACAGAAGGAGAGCTGAGCAGCAAAACTTGGTTCCAAGGTTGGAAAATATTCAAAAACATGATTGGATTGTCAGAAGTGTGGTCTAGAGATTCTTCCTCAGCTTGGCCGGCTGTGGGGATGTTAATTTTGGTAACAGATATAATCACTCATGGCATTGTGAAACATCGAGTTCGCAGATGCTGCTAAGTGATAAAGTGGCAGCGTTATCGTTTTGTGTAAACTCAGCACTTAGGAAAGTCAAGATCTTAATAGCACTGGTGCACTGTGTTCGAGTGCTCATGTGACCCTCAAACTCTGCCAAGGCACCCCTCTCCTCTCCTGGGGGATCCCTATAAGAGGTGATTCAGATTCAAGTGGTATAGATGTTTGGGATATGGAGAACTGGATACCCAGATATTAGAAATTCAACCTTGCTCCTTATGCTCAGGAGACCGTTTGAATCTACATACAAAACCTGTTTTTAAAAAGTGACAGGAAAACCATCAGACTTTGCAAGGAGAGACTTACAGGCTACCCAAAATTGGTGCTTTTTTAATGCCAGTTTAATTTCAAAGGCTGTCTTTAGTTCCATTCCAGAAAGATACTATGTAAAGTCAATTCTTATTACCAGACAAGACCAGTGGAGTCACTGGAGAATTTCTTTAACTTTTCTTTCATTCTGAAAAAAATCAGTTCTGTTTGGAAAGATTGCAAATATCCCAAACTCTCTGCTGTAAAATATTAATAAATTGCTATTTCTACACAGAAAGCTCTCAGGTAAGTGGGACTTTTGTGAGAACATTTTCAAGATTTGATCTTTTATTACTGGCTTTATATTTTCTAAAATCTGGCCTCATTTATTCTTGCTGAAAAGAAACAGCAAAGTGCTTGAGTGTATTGACACTGAGCAATCATTTCATTTAGCTGGTTTACTGGTTTATTGCGATGTGATGCTACCCAGGCTACAGCAAAGCCCCAGTGTTTTACTGGTATCACACGGACTTTCCCCAGTTAACCAGTCTGCCTATAGCAACTGTCTTCTCCAGTAGTACGAGGCCATGTGCAATATTAGCCACAGAACCACCCTCGTGCTGCAGAGGGTGAGGTTTAACTGAAGTTTCTTCTATGCACCCCATTATTATGAGGTCTATGAGTCAAACTATAGGTGTTCTCTAGATTTCCAGAGAAAGGCATTTTCTGCCTTGACCAGTCACTTTTATTTTTGCCTTTCTTAGCCCCAAGGTCCATAAATTTGGCCCAGCTTCTTTATGCAAATATAGAAAAGACTTTATAAAAATAACCCCTGAAACCCAAATCGCTGAGTTGTATCAGGATGGATTCTTGTACTCAAACCCAGTTTTTACTTAAATATAGAAACTTTGGCAAACATTTACTCTGTAATAAGTTATTCTTTTTTTGGAAAAGGTAATCAAGAGTTCTTGGAAGAATACCTGAATATAAAGTTAACCAAGAGCCCAGAATGGCTTTAGGAGAAGAAATATGCACTGGTTTTGGAAAGTACAAGATATTTTTATCTGTCTAAAATACCTGATGAAATGTTCTAGTGTCCTTGGAAAATACATAGTAAATGCTTACGGGTTTTTTTGGGGGGGTGAGAGAATAAAATATTCACTTTTAGCTAACTTGAGAAAAGCCAAACCCTTAATCCTTGTTTCCTGCTGGCAGTTCTTTGTCATGCTGTGTTACGAGTGAGTGCAAAGATGGTGAGTCAGATTTTGTAAGTGAGGGCTGAGAAAAATGGGAATTGTATTTTTAGAGAAAGAAGAAAACAAACGGGGACATGGAAACCATTTAAAGCAAACCTGCTTTCCAAAAAGCTGGCTGTAATAAGAAAAAATAGAAGAAGGGAGCAATTTCAGGTCTGTAAAAACTGCTGAAAATTGTGGAAGATTGAGAGACAGTTTTCTTACCCTGATGTGGGCTTGTCTGGAAAAAATACTTCTTGAATCCAGAGAGTGTTAAGAAATGGTTTTGTTTTATCAACATGCATAGTTTAATTGCAGACTGGAACAGATGTTGAAAATTCTTTCAGCTGGGTAAGATTGTGATTTGGGATGCTTAGCTGTCCACACTCAGAAAAAAAAAAAAAAATCTTTACTTTTGTAATTTGAAACTGAGGGGCACAGTTAAAAAATGTGATACAGTAAAAGTAAGGCCATGAACATAGAAAGAAGTGTAGATATAAGGAAAATTCCTAAAAATCAAAATGCAACTAAATAGTTGACTCTGTCAGCTCAAAGTATAATAATTTGAATTAAATGCTGAAATCACACATTCTAGTGATAATTTATATCAGCATCCAAGTAAATAAGTTATTAGCCACTTGTGCTAGACATGCCAAATAACTTTGCTATGTAATTATATTTACTGGCTAATTTCTGTAAGGGATACTTATTCTTGGGGTGGTTAAAATATGCTGATCAGGAATTAAGTACAGCTTATATATGAAAGAATAGTATAACTTCTGCTAAAAAGGAGAATACCTTATGCATGGTCAACCAATTAGAGAGGCACTTTTCACATGCTTAATCTTTATGCGACATGATAAAATTGTAATTGTTATTGATTACATACATTCAATTACAGTATGCTTTTTAATACTAATTGGAATGAAATATATAGAAAACCACACTGTCATTTCGTAATTAAACATAACTACAACAAATATATGGGATAAATCCCTATTTCTGTATATCAGACTGTGGTTTTTTACAGTTAATGGGTTTTGTTTACTAAATAAATTTCACTGAATTTAATCCATATTTCCCTTTTGCCATGTCTGTCAGGGTTTTAGAGGTAGAGTGTCTTAACTTCCAGTATCTTGTTTTCCTTGATAGATTGGGAGAAGAAAACCAATTTTCTTTGTCCTTTTTTTCTGGATGTTGTATGACATAGTTATAGCACTGGCCTAAACTAAATAACTAAAATAAAGACATTTAGTGGCCAAGAGTGGCAAAAGTTAAGCTGTTGATGAAAAAACCAGTATCACTTTAACATGTTTTGGTTTCAGGTTCTAAACTGATCACTTCACTGGTTTGATTTCCTTTCAGATTTTGACATCTTGATTACAATTTGCCTCTAAGTATATGTAATCTGTTACAGACAGCTCAGGGTGTTCAGAGGCAAAATATCAAAATTAATTTGCATTAGATCTGTTTTAAAGGAAAAATTACCTACTTTTTTTCTTTTTTTTTTTCTTTTTTTTTTAATTGAAAACATATTTTTATTTATTCTGCCTAATTATTAACAGCATGGGAAGCTGAAGATGTCGTGAATACTGGAGAGAACTATGGAATACTCCAGACTGGTATAAATCCAGCTCCATCCAAACCAGCATGCAGCACTGGTGACGTTGGACAGGACTCCCAAGCAAGTATTGGACAACTTAATTAACATCTATCCCCTCCTAGCATCTTACATGGTGTCCCCTAGAAGAGCAGCATACAAAGGGGAAGGTTTTCTTCTGAACTCTTTATATTCTGCATATCTATATCTAGTCTACAGATACATCTGTATTCTTCAACACGCCTTAAGCTAGAAAAGGCAGAGATTTACATGACTACATATTGCTTTAGACACATAGCTCTGGGCTTGCTCCCTTTTTAAGTCACGGATAGGTGATTTAAAACCATGAACAACTTACAATAACTACATAATGCCTCTAGATCTGCATACGAACTGGCTATTAAACAGGTATTAATCCCCAGTTTTTCCTCATATTCCCACTTTTCAGAAATCCACGCAGCGTACGAATCGGATTCCTAAGATTGAATTTAACCTTTGCACGTGTGTTTGCTCTCATAACTCTTGTTTTCACTTCTTGGCCCTAAGGAGACCCTACACATAGTTTCCCAGGGAGCTGGAACAATCCTTATGAGAGTTGGGTAGTGAGAATCTTGCAAGATGACGTGGAGAATTGCCCAGGAAATTGCTGTAGGTATGGTATGAATTGTTGCTACTACAGAAGCCTTTGCTTCCAGTTACCTGGTTTGTATTTATTTATGATAAGTTACACAACTTGGACAGTCTCTTTTGATTGCTTAATAAATACAAATATGTAAATGCAGGTAACATCCCCAACACGCTGCTTTCAGTTCTTATCTACTGCAACACATTTCCTGGATTTTACTCCTTCCAGCACTACTGGTAGTAAGTGTTGATTTGAAAAAGAAAACAGGAAATAATTCTTCGTTTCAATAATTCATAGAAAATGAACTGAAACTATGATATCTGTGACACACGAGAGCACACTTCTCAAACTGTGTTATTAGAATTCAGTGCTGGGACTGTAGCCCTGGAACATATGCTTAAAACATTGCTAAGCCCCTTTGGAATACCATTTCAATAGGAATTCAATAATCTGTTGAAATAAGTCGACACAGAAAATTATGATATAATTGGAGCTGTTTAATTGCCTGTTATGTCCTTTAGTTGATCCCCTGAAACAATGTTATTAGTATTTAATGTGAAATTTCTGCAGTAAAGAAGGTGAATTTATTGGGTGAAAGGACAATCTTCCATTTCATGAAATACAACTGGCAGATGGAAACATGAAATAAAGTGCCTCCTGCCAGCTTTTACTATTCCTGCTCGTAAACTTTCCTGCCTTGAGACTCTAAAAAGAGTTTCTTTGGGACACTAACCATTTACTGAAGGATCTGCTCTTCCTCCACCTTCACGAGGATGCAAGCTTTTTATAATTTTTAATATGTTATACAGCACTTCAGTGAAAAGGGTGGTTGAGTGGAATAGGGCAGCTCTCATTGTTGACAAGCGAGAATGCCAAAACATGACAGAGACTGCTGTGGTGTTTAGGGCCCTTAAAGAATAATATTTTACATAGGATTTAGGAGTATAAAAGGTTTACTGCTGCCTGAGTGGAGCCTGTGTACCCCAGCTTGTTTTACTGACTCTCTACAGAATTTTAAATCTATGCCAAATCACCAAGCCCAGGACTCCTCACCTTTCTCACAGTTATGCAACTTTGAAAGGGCAGACACCAGTTCCTACACACAAGTGTGGCCATGCTACAGAATCACACAATGGTGGGGGTTGGAAGGGCCCTCTGGAGATCATCTCATCCAATCCCCTGCTCCAGCAGGGTTATCCAGAGCAGGTTGCCCAGGATTGCATCCAGATGGATTTGGAATCTCTCCAGAGAAGGAGTCTGTGGTTACATAGAAGAGACTGAGCTGGAAAATAACTTCACTGAACAGAATTAGTTCTGCTATAACCCAAACCAGGACAGTGGTCGTTTCAAGAGGACCATTTTGCTCCAGGCACATGGCTGGTCCCAAACCCAGATATTTTCATGAACCTCTGCTGTACACTTGTGAATAACTACCTTAAGTAAATACTTCCATACTTAAATACTTCCCATAAGTTCAGCTATCTATTGACTTTAGCACATGGTCAGGTGTCCCACAGAACCACTCTGATGCTGTTTCCATGACGGCCAGAGGTTCCTGTGCTGTTCTACCTCATTAGCAAGGTTTGGAAGAAAGCATCCCAGTATGATCTCAGTGGAGTTGACAGTATTTTAAAGGGGCTGTTGGTATATTTAAATACGGAGGGTTTCTGTAATAAAGAAAGATTTGCAGAAAAGATGGTGCACAGCTTTATGTGAGTTTTAGCACTATTATTTTCGGTTTTTTTCTGACATCCTGCTAAAATTCTCATCAGGGGTTCACTATGAATGTGCACTGTTTAAGAAGCAGTCTTCTGCAGGCATTTTGGCTGCATATTAAATGATTCTTTATATTAAAGTAAGTGGTGGTTGTTAGACTTTCATTGCTGTAATATTGGAATGGCTAATACAGCCTGAAATTTTTTTAGCATCTTATTAAAATTCAACATTCCAGAGTCTCCTTAAATTTTTTAGTTAACTCAGGAGTAAAGAATATATTGTCTAATAATTTTTTTCCTTTGCTGTGCTTTGTATTATGGTAGGAAATAATGGTACCAAACCATTAGGGGATGTGTTTGTTGAGATTATGTAAATTCTATGAAAACAACCAGGCTTTTAAAATCCAATCCAACCTCATTCTGGCTTTCTCACAAGACCGAGCAGCAGATGTTGTGAGGTCTGCTTTGCAACACCCCCCAAAAGGAGTGAGAGCTGTCAGGAAGCAGCTGCTGGGTGGGTGATGTCCCCGTGCACCCCAGCTCCCCACTGAACCCTTTGCGCTTTTCAAATCGCTGTGCTGCAGGTTTCATTTATCAAAAGAGCTGCAACAGGGATGTTTTCATACAGGACAAAAATGTTTGTTTTCATTGCCTTTCAGTGATTTGTTCTGTGCAATGTGTGAGAAATAGACTGCTGTGTTTACAGTCATACAGGTTAGACCAGCCTCTCCGTGCTGCCCGTTGTCACAGGCATTGTTTTACTCTGTAGCCTCCTTTTTAGCGGGCCTCAAATGGAGACTCAAAGAGGTTGCAGAGTCGAGCAGCTGTCCCCGCACAGTCCCTGTGGTGCTGCAGAGTGTTGGCACCATGGAGGTTTGTTTTATGTAAAACAAACAACGTCCGTGCTGGAGGAAGGGACACGATGTGCTGACCACCATGGCAGGAGGTCAGACTCACTGGGTAGGATAACAAGAGTCTTCTGGAGACTGAAAGGAGATTTCTAAATATGAACTGAAGAGTTCCCATGTGCCCTCTCTCTCAGCGGCTGAGCACACATTGCTATAATGCCTGTTGTTAGGGCTTTAGCTTTCTGAAAGGGAGTTAGAAGAAACAGCTTAGACAAAACTTGGTTGGCAGCCAGGACTGGGGAAAGCAAAGTATCCCATGAAGGGGATTTGGCCTACCACTTTACACTCGTGATAAATTTAAGAATCACTGTCAAAATTACTCTGTTCGCAAGTAAATTGGTAGAGTGTAAGTACCAGTAGGTTTGGGGGTTTTCCCCTTACCCTCAGCCCAACACTTCAGAGATTTGGATTGATTTATTTTGGGGTTAATTTATCAGTTCTTCTCTGTTCTTTCCTTTCAAGTCTTAGCAGAACAAACTCTCTTCAGATCCTTCTCTGCTTGGACTTTACTTCGTTCCCCTGCACAGAAGTAACTTCAGGAAATGAGTGCTTGGTCGTAGAACTGCCCTGCAGCTGACAGCCAGGCAGGTCCAGGGTGATGGCAGAGCAGGGGCACAGCTCAGATTCATGGTGGTGATCATCTTCTCCTCACTAACATTAGTCTCCTTTAGGGAACTTGCTCTTTTCCAGACAGCACAACAATTCAACAATTTTTTGATTGTGCAACTTTCCTTCCTAACAGAAGCAACTTAAATGTATGACTTTTGATTAAAGAGAAACCCTCTTTGCCATTGGTCTGGAGGGGTTTGTCAGAGCTGTGGCTGTTACTGTGTGTTAGGCAGGACGGGCAGCAGTCACACTTAGATCACAGTGAATCATAGAATCACAGAATATCAGGTTGGAAGAGACCTCAAGGACCATCTGGTCCAACTTGGCAAAAGCATGGTCTATTTATTTTTGTTTAGCATGTCATGACCTTTTAAAAGATGTTCTCTGTTCCAAAGTTAAATAATAATAATAAAACAATTAAAATCCCCTTTTTCCACTACTTCAAGCCTGTCTAAACAATGAGTATTCTCCTCCTTTTCCCCTGCTGTCACCAGAACAACTGTGATCAAAACTGACTCAGAAACAATCTTCTATTGTTTGCTTCAAAACTTAAAATGTTCATTGCTTTATCATTGAAGAGCCTTTTTTTTTCCCTCTCCTATAATATAGTTGGGTTTGGAAATTCAGGAATTCATTGTCCTAAGAAGTGTCTTCTCTGCAAGGGAAAGTAGAAGATCAATTTGTCTCCCTGACTGTAAGATTTCCCTGCTTTCTAGTGCTGCAGCTGTCGTGATACACATGTCTTTTTTCAGAATGACATGCACTTGGAACTCAATGCAATTGTAGTTGTCATTTTTCTACCCACCCAGAGACACCTGGGGTACAAGTTTCTTTTCAAGCATTTAATCCCCAGAATAACATGTAACTACCATGCAAAATACCTCATTTTCTGTAGCTAACACTCTTCTCTCAGCTGTGTCAGAACTGGTTCACCCTTTCTCAGCACTCTGAATGCAGCAGTAGCTGGAAACAGGAGCAGGGAGTAAAATCCCATGCTGCTGCTCTCCTGACCTTTCATGGTGTAGCTGCAACAGTTCCCAGATGAAATAAATGCAACAAGAATTCCATGCTGTAAAAACTCCTTTTTAAGTGCAGTGAATTCTGTTTTCATAGTATTTTCTGGTCCCCAGACACAGAACACATTCTTGATTAATTCCTCTTTATATAAATTGAGGTGGCAGCTTTAGCAGATGAAATGAGATTTTCAGATGGTTTGAATGGACATAACTCTGACCTCAGTGGGGACCACTTCCTGAGTAGAAGTTTGTCTGTAAAATATTGACTTAGCAAATCAAGAAGTTAGACCTAGATTTCTCGATCAAAATAAAGCTTTCATATTGAACTTGCACTTGGGGACTCAAAACGCAGTGTTAATGCTGCATTTTATTTTCTTTACTGCTGATCAAAAGTTATCGCACATCATGCCTTTAAAAGAGATTTTGTGGAGCTGGCTCCCTCTGAGATACCCATTTTAATTCATAGCTATTTATTCTTTCCTTTCTTTCCACACAGACTGCTTTTTTTTTCCCCTAAAGGAATGCATATCTGTACTCTGATGCAGCCATACCCACCATACAGATATTTACTCAAAAATCTACGGACTTATTATTTCAGAGGCTGAGAAGAACAAAGTTGGTTCAATGAACTATGTCAATACGTGCTATTTTAGAGACTGACTAAAACCAGTTCGTAAAACAAGCTGAAAAGCAGCAGTACAACTTTGACCAGCATTAGAGAATTTCAGTCAAATGCTTGCCATCATCCTGGTGTTCCCATTTACACAATTATTTAAGACTCAAGAAATTTCAGCCTAGAACTGGTATAATGCAGTGGGAAGAAAGTGTGGTCACATCATGAGGTGGTTTCACCACTTACCACTTTTCAGATTGTCCAAATCATTTTCAATGTGTCAATGCCCACTTGACAAATTTTTTTTGTTTATTAAATGGTGATGTCTGCTGTTCAGGGCCTTTTTCTTTAGCCATAAAAGGATAAAAAATGGAATTTTGTCTTTTTTAATATATTTGAATAGAGAAAGGAGTGTCCTTGTATCATACACCTATTTACTGCCCTTTCTCTTTACAGTAACACTAGAATTGTAGCTGGGGTATATAATTCATCAAGGCCTCACTTAAGTGCTAATGAGGATTTTATTTAATATCTGGTTATGACACATGGTACTGAAACTTTGGCTTATCCAGTCAAGGTCCAGCTAAGGTGCAGAAGCTGATGTTTCCAGTCAAATTAACTGGTATTTTGATTTTGAGGTAACTAATACCTATAATGAAGTGCTGCTGAATGAGTAATATGCCAAAAGCATTCATTGATTTTAATTTTTTTTGCTATATATTTGCAGAATTTGCTACTGAAAAAAATAAAAAGAAGTGACATATATCCAGTAATTAAATGAGTGAAATGAATGACTCACAAATTCCAATTAGGGACAAAATTCATATCACTAAATATGAATTCTCATTAAAAGTTCATCTTAGGAGTTCATTTTCCTAATAGCATTATGTCCTATAATAATAGGACATTCAGTTTCACAAAGAACAAAATTTTAAGTTGCCTTCTAAGAGATGAGGGATTCAGCTGAAGTTTTGGTGTTGTATAAAACAGCGGGTGCTACTGGAATAACAACCACCAGTCTCACGTACGTGTGCTGCGAAGACGTTTAGCACTGTGGCATCAATTATGTATTGGCTATTCAGCACCAGTGAGTATACCAAGGTCCATTTGGACATGTTTAATAAAAAAAAAAAATCAATTTGACTAAAGGTTTTCTTCTGCAGCTGTATAAGTGTGAAGATGTAGAGCTGGTGTATGCTTTGAGCGAGGAGAAAAGGGACTGAAGCCAGTGCAGAAGAATACAGCTGACTTACTCCTGACAAGTACACCAGCATTATCACAGATGTCATCCTCTATAATTTATAGAGCAATTTGCATTTCTGTTAGGTTGAATTAGTCAAAAATCGAGAACAGACTGTAAAGTTATATGAGTGTACTACTCTTAACTCATAGGATAGCAACAGAAAATGACTTGTTTGTGTTAATAGGGGCTAAACGGCTGTCAGATACTTGTGGAAAGAGATGGAATGCCTGGTTTTGAGCTGTCGGGGTTGGCAGAATGAGAATCAAGTTTACTAATCAAGGCAAGGGTTTTGCAATCCCTACTTTATTTAAGCAAAGCAAGTAGGTTAGTTTCCAGCAGAACACAGCTGTAGCCTTCACCCAGCAATTTGCTACCTGTGTCACTCTATCATCGCACGAACACAACGCTATTGCTGATGACTGAGATGCAGACAGCCCATAGCAGGAGAACTGGGCATTCCAGAAGAGCTCCAGTAAAGATTTACGATGCCATTACCTGTCATGAACTCCATCCAGATGGAGCTCTACAATTTATGCAAAGCTAAAGTCAAGTGGTAGGCCTGAAGGAGACCAAGAGACCTTGAACACTACCATGGAATAATAACTTGTGGATTCTATATGGGAATTTTCTTTGTAATTTGAAGCTTGATGCTACTG
Organism: Megaceryle torquata; assembly: GCA_024611175.1. NCBI lineage: Eukaryota > Metazoa > Chordata > Aves > Coraciiformes > Cerylidae > Megaceryle > Megaceryle torquata. The sequence goes on along the minus strand of JANIJG010010972.1, from coordinate 1,870 downwards.
GCGAGCTGTCAGAAGGACTCTGAGCAAAGACAGTTTTATTGCAAATACTCTTGCCAAGAGAACAAAAAACCACAATCAAGCCTCCATGTTTGATTTATAATTAACAGGAATAAAACTCTAATCACAAATGTAGCTGTCACATCTAGGCATGATATAAATATTTTATGCTGTGCTTCAAAGTTGCATATAATGTGCACTGTAAAATTTGAGTATTCTAGCAAATTAAGTTATTAAACCTTTAAAGAAGAAATTCTGGACTCTTACATTCATGGAGACACTGGTGTGTTTGAACAACGATCCCATAAACTCCAGCATGTAATAAAAAATGCTTATCTCTCTGCAGAATATGCAGGAATATAAATGTCTCATATAATTGGTAAAAATGAAAAGCTGAAAGTTGAAAGGACTTTAGATAAAGTTTCTGGATTCCACTCTTAGATATATTCATAAATTGTATTTATTGTTTTAAGATGTAAGCTATTCAGTAAGAGGGGACGTCACCCAGGTTATTCTTAGGTCAGACTGTAGGTTTAGGAGCTTCATATGTGCTCTTTGGGGGCAGCTGTTCCGCACCTTATTCCATCTATTCCGACTATTCTGTGGGCAGCCTAAGCCAGTGAAGTTTCAGGGTTTTCCTGCGCTCAGAGGAAGCTTTGGGTGTTGAGCGGCCTTCTTTACAGAGTTATGTGTGTCACTGCAGCCAGCCCTGCTGCAAGTGCCAGCCCTGCTGCGTAATCTGTGTCTGGCAGATGGCAAACCTGATTAGTATTGATCAGTAAAGAGCCTGAAAGAGATCTGCCTGAGAGTGGAGCAGAAGAGAGCAGTCAGACATCTGCGAAGCCACCCGCAAATACCACAGAGAGGACCTCCCCACGTCCTTTCTGTGGCCATCTCTGAAGTTGTTGTGTCTTACACCGTTAACCAGAGGGTCTGCCCAAAAAGCTGGTAAATGACAATTTGTCTTGCTTTCCTTCTCCCTTCCCAAGACCGGATAGACCACAGAATCACAGAATGCCCTAGGTTGGAAGGGACCTCCAAAGGTCATCTAGTCCAATCCCCTTCCAGTGAGCGGGGACATCCTCAACTAGATCAGGTTGCTCAGAGCCTCATCAAGCTTCACCTTGCAGGTGTCTAGGGATGGGGCCTCCACACCTCCCTGGGCAACCCACTCCAGTGTTTCACCACCCTCAGTGTAAAGAACTTCTTCCTAATGTCCCACCTAAATCTACCCTTCTCTAGTTTAACACCATTGCCCCTCATCCTATTGCTACTAATAGAGGGGGGAGCAAAGAGGAAGGAAGTGATGCCCAGCCTTGTGTGCTGTATCTTTGCACCCAAAAAATGCATGTCATATTGGCTGACAACGCAATCAGACACAAACCCATAGCTATTTATCTCCTGTGAACACTAAATTACACAGCTTTTAGCCTGCAGATGTAAAATCATCAAGCAATCATGATAATACAGCTCCTGCACTTGAATGAGCTTGGAGTTCATTACCCTGTGTGCATTCATGGAAAGCCTGTGATGCTTATCAGGAAAACATTTGAGGTAAAGAGCTAAGTACCAAAGTAATCCATATTTTCAAACATTTCCAGAGGAAGTGGTTTGTGGTCTTTAAGCTGGAAACAAAGAGATTTCTAGGAACTTGCCTGTAACAACAAGCAGAAAAGGTGCAACCTGTTCTTTAAACACTCTGTGAACTGTTCACATCCCACCCACTCTTGCTCCCACAGAGTGTAATGCAAGAAGCAGCACAGAACATGTGATGTGGAAAACAGACATCTGTATCAGGAAGGGAAGGGAAAGGAAAGGAAAGGAAAGGAAAGGAAAGGAAAGGAAAGGAAAGGAAAGGAAAGGAAAGGAAAGG
>JANIJG010010970.1:0-18295 GCA_024611175.1 Megaceryle torquata | reverse complement strand
ACGTTCTGTCCAACGTGTAAAGTCGTTACCTTGTATAGTAAAAAAAAGCTAAAATCATATTTATTTCAAAAAAAATTAAATAAAATAAAAAAAAAAAAAAAAAAAAAAAAAAAAAAAGAAAGAATATATTAAATATAATCAAATACAAATGAGGCCAGATACCTTCCAAAAAGAATGGATGCAAGCAGCATATTAGGAAAGCTGTAGCTTAAAATTATGTCTTCTTTTTTTTAATTATTATTTCATTTTTTCATTTTACACACAGGTTGGGCTTTGTTTAGTCTTTCTAAATTTTAATTATTTTTCAGGTAGATGCGGTTATGGCTGAGCTGAGTCTTAGCCACATTGCTGACAAAATAATTGGAAGCCGTATTTTTGTAGGAATTTCTGGGGGTGAGAGGCGTCGTGTGTCAATTGCAGCCCAGCTATTACAAGATGCCAGTAAGTAACACTGTATGGAGTTTTCAAAATAAACCAAAGTCATGTCACTTTGTGCTCCTACCGTGGGTCTCCATAAAACACTTTATAAAAACATTTATATTCTGTAATTCAGCAAAAATTAGTCTAAAAATTACAGAAAAGCATGAGCAAGACTCAAGTCTGCAATTAATCTATTAGTTGATCTTAGAAAGTAGATGGTTTTAAAATCTTAGGGACTGAATATAGATTCAGACTTCCACTTATTGATTTTAAGTCTTTCTAGGCTTGCTTTTCTTGTGTATGAAATGTTGACTGAGACATTAATTTATTTGTATTATATTTGTTATATTTAATATAGTTTTTGAGCGCATTAAAGCCATACATAGGCAATCATTGAGTCTTGTAGTTGAGTAGCTGCCATTGAGCTGTGTATGTGTGAGTGTTATGTGTGTCCCTAGTGAAAAGAATTCTAATAAATGCAAATCAAAGCAGAGTAACTAGAAGGATTAACCATAGGGAACAGCACAGTAAATTTTGTCAGTTTTGAGATAGTTTCTTAAAGGTGACAGAATTTTATGGACTGAATGTGTAGCACACATATAATGGATTCTGGAGTCCTCATAGTGGTGCGGATGGGCTAGGACTGCGTACCAAGCAGGAAGGAGCATTTACATAGCAAAGTGAGGTATAGCACTGCTACTGTGACCCCTGGATAGTTCATTGGGTGTAGTTTAGTAAGTACTGTAGCTCAGTAAGTTTACTAAATTCTGTAGTAATCACTGTAGTAATTCTGTGTAGAGAAACCTAAAGAGAAACCTCTCCTCTTCCCTTATCCTAATCAAAGTTGAACTGTCCTCTTCTGTGCTATGTCTCATCTATGTAAAAACGATGGATTTGACTGTAACTTTTACCCTTACATGTGCAATAAAACCATTAAGATAATGCAGTAAAACCTGCCCATCTCTCTCACCTATGGAATTGTATATCCTGTATTTTAACAACTCTTAGTTTGTTCATAACAAAGTCTGTGTCTATATATAGATTTAATTCAGATTAAAACTTCTAGTTGACTATGTCAGTTATATTTACATTTGTATACATGCTGAAATTTATCATCGCTGTTCTTACAAGCAGATGTACACATCAAGTCTACTTTGGTTATTTTCAGGTTTCACCTGAACATATGAAAAATTATTATGCTCAGATCCTGCACTAGTTTTTTTTTTTTGTCCTCATTGAAACTGAACCACTGAAACTAGCTAAAACCAACATTATGGCAATACCTATGTATGCTTTGCTTTACATGTCAAACTTCACACGTGATGTAACTTCTATGCTTTTTGACAAATCAGCCTCCAAAGCAGAAGCTGGAATGTTCGCTCCCCATTTCTCTGAGTTTTGATGCTGTGCTTTGTCATTTCACAGAGGTCATGCTGCTTGATGAACCAACAACAGGGCTGGACTGCCTGACTGCAAACCAGATTGTCTCACTTCTTTCAGAGCTTGCACACAGAGACAGGATTGTGATTATTACAATTCATCAGCCTCGCTCAGAACTCTTCAGGGTAAATGAGATCTAGTCATTATTTGTTTTTTGGGGTTTTTTACCAGGCTTTTTAGTACCGAAGTTCCTCTCAGGACAGAAGTACAAGATCAAATATAGTTGCTTTCAAAGGCTGTTTTCCTCCACCCCTGCATAAATACAGACTTGTCTTGAACTTTACATCTCTGGCCTTCTGCCAGTCACAGGGCACTTTTGGACACATAGTGCCCTGTGGAGATAGTATGTACTCTGTGTGCCTAACTTTTGCGTTATGAAACTACCCAAATCAAAAACACTGGGAGAAGCCACATAAATCCCTTGTGTGCAGGCACTGTAAAAACTAGCACTTTATTTATATATATTCATATTTCAGTAGAACTTGCAACTTGAGGCGGATAAAGCCATGATTTGGAATGGAAAGGAAAAAAAAAAAGATCTTTTTCCTCAAATGATATGGGTACACCTTGGCCCTGTGGTGGAGCAGGCCAGCCTTGCAGGGCCTGTGCTGAGGACAGCATTTCTCCCCTCCCATTCCTGTTTCACACTTTGTTCCTCTGACACATCCACCACCTACCACGTGATTGCAAGGCACTTCTTCCCTGACTGAGTTGAGTGTGAGTTGTCATGAAACCAGAGGGGGTTGATAGTGTGTTTCTGGACTGAAGGTAGTCTCAGGGCCTTGAGAATATGGATTGCTCACAGCTGGTGGGAACCCTGTCCTGGCAAGTGTTCACCCAAAGAACAGTGCTTTTAAAGTCCTTAAGCACTTGAATATAATGTTCCAAATAATTTGGGGATTTCATGGAGTGGAACTATTAAGTAGCAAAGGAGGTCAGTCAGTAAGTGAAGGTGCATTAGAAATGAGGTCAGAAATCCACAGCTCACATTTCTGTTTGTGGATTGCCTCTGTAGGCTACTGTTGCTGACAGTTTTGAGAACCACTAGTTTTAAGAGCTTAAAGATGTCATCTTGCATAACCATGAAAGGTGTGAAAGAAAGGAAAAACTCCCTTTAAGCAAAATATACTAAGGAAGTTTGAATGTGTCAAAACTATGTTTCCTGATCAAAGCATTTTTGTTACCAAGAGAGTAGCTATACACAAGAATTAATGCACTTCTTCTCAGTACATATTGCTAATACATGAATTTGCCCCCTGCAGCTATTTGACAAAATAGCCATCATGAGCTTTGGAGAAATGGTTTTCTGTGGGAACCCTATGGAAATGATCACATTTTTTAGTGACTGTGGCTATTTTTGTCCTGAGCAATCAAATCCTTTTGATTTCTATGGTAAGTTTGTCTAAGTTTTTTTTGGTAAGAATATGGGTTTCCTTTAGACAAACGAGTCACTTTCTTCCACAAATTAAAGTTTTTCCAGAGATAGAAATGTGTTTCAATTCTTCCCCAGCTTTGTAATTATTACCATCTCAGAGAAGAGAGAGGGTTGGGCCCATGTAACCTCCACTAACCCCATATCACGGCAAAAGTTTGCAGTAGGTCTGAAACATAGAAGAAAGGAGTACACTACCAATAAAAGGGAATCTCAATTTCATAAAGCCTGTGGATATTTGATGACATCTCCCTATAGCTGTCCACTATATGTTGGACAATCCGTTTGTTCCCAAAACTATGGAAAGTCCCATGCTCTTGCAGACTCTTAGATGCCAAGCAACTGAAAACATTTGTTGCCTGGAGGGAAGGACGTAGAATACATATGGGATGACTTGAGGCATCAGTTTTCAGAGATTCCGAGGTTGAGGTTTCCAAAAGTGTGGGGAGTTGCTAATACCAGGTTGAGCTACTGAAGCATAACATACAAATGCTTCAGGAGTCATTAACAGCAAACTGTTGGCAAAAGCTGATGAGCGCTGTTTTACCAATTCCTGATGAAAAAAAGTGTCAGCTTGAGACTTGGGAAATGAGGCTTGGTTTTAGTGCAGCACATCTGTGTACCTGATCCATGCATCTACACATCTGAAGAGAATGTATATGTGTTTGTGTGTGTACATGTATGCATACACATAAACATGCATGTCTCTATATCTCTTTTTAAAGCCAGTATGTAGGCTGATTTCTGACAATACTCATTGAGCATTAACCAGGGAATGTGACCAATCCAAAAAGCTGCATTCAGAGGAGGCAGTGTTTACCTATTGTCTAGGTGGCATCCTAAACTCAGATTGAAGAGAGGATGGTTGTTGACATGAAGCTGGAATGGGATGAAGCTGAAAGTACCGGTGTGACAGTGAGGATAATTTTGCCTTCATGAATTTGAATAGTCTTGAAAAGCATAGATGATTTGAGATTTAGACCCACTTTTAAAAAAGCTCAGTAAGGAGAGTACTGCATTCTTCAAACGTCAGCCTTTGAATGTGACAAGAAAAGGATAAAATACAGTTTAGAGCAAAGAATCAGCAGAATATTTAGTCTTTGGAAAATTGGTAGTTTATATTTTTTGTGTGATTTAATGATGTGAATGAAGGGACATATTCTGATACCATTTACACCAACAACAGAGGAAAATAGATCCTATGTATTGAGTGTGGATTATATTATTGAAATGTCACATACTGTGTTTATAAAAAAAAGTTCAGCTATTCGGTCTAGTGACTAGTTAGTGTCATCTGGGTTTTTTTTCTTTAAACACACCTGTTTGCCATTTATTTCCTGCAAAAAATATGACTTCCAGTAAATCATACTAGCCAGGTTTTAAAAAGAGTGTCTGCATTTTAGATGGTCCTATTTACAAAAGTGAAGACTTAATTTTGGATGTTTACTATTATAGGCAATTCTGATGATTTTCAGCTTTCAGAACATTAGGGAAGTATTAATTACTTCAGTATTCATTAATTCAGGTTCTGAGGAGAAATTATGAATCTTGGACAAGATGTACTTTTCTATGGTTCAATTTGTATTTTGAAGTTGACCATAACACTGTAAAACCAAAATCTAAGAAAGACAGAAGCTTTAGGAATAAGGGGCTGATAAAGATGTCTTATCAGATGTAGAAAAGTAATATAAAAATCTGTAAGAACAGCTGTTCTTGAGAATGACAGTTTAGTTTTTTAAGCTTTAGATAATTCCTTGCTATTAGGGAAAAATGAAATTCCTCATGCGTTTTACCACTATTGCTGAATCTGTGTGACTTGTACAAATACCACACATCAAATTCCCATCTGCCAATAAAAGAATTACTGGTGTCAGAAATAGGTAATGGTGGATATATTAGAAGGAACATTAACTCTGTGAAAAGTATTTACTTTTCATAAGTTCTACAACAGTAATATTTTCTTCAGCTTGGACTGAGTCTGTTAGGGGAATTTGGTCTGCTGAACTCCCTCTGACTTCACATTAAAACAGAAGTATGTCTGAGAAGGAGGTGGGTGAAACCAAGTGCAACAATGCAGTAGCAGCTGAAGCAGAGAAGAGCAGTGTCTCTGCAGGATGAACCCAGACTAACTGAAAAAAAAATAAAATAAAATGTAGCTCCACAATTTTGGAGGAGCAGGCAGAGGACAAGGGGGAATCGGGGAACCATGTCTGAGCATTTGCCTGAAAACCTGAGAAATACATTATCAGAAAAATCATCTCTTCATCCTCAGCTCGTACTCTGTCTTGCTCTTGGCAGCAGCAGCGCTCCACCAATGGCACAGCTCTGTGCTGTGCCAGGAGAATGGTAAAGGACTGACGAGCACACTGCTCCGTCCTTGCAGTTTCAGATAAAGGGCTGGAACTTCAGGGTCCTACCAAGGCCACAAAACACAGAGATCTGTAGTGGCTGCGCAGTTACTCATTTGTGCCGCTTCTAAAGGAAGCGAGGATTAAAGGAAACCTCTCATTCCTTCAATGGACCTTTTCTTCTTTGTAGATTTTAGGATAGAGACAAGGAAAGGTTAGTTGCAAGGAGGAAGAGATAGGAAGGAAAAGTGATGTGTATATACAGTAAACACTTTACATTTACAGTGGATCTGACATCTGTGGACACCCGAAGCAAGGAACGTGAACTTGAAACTTACAGTAGGGTTCAGGTAATTGTATCAGCCTACAAAAACTCAGACATCTTTAGCAAAGTACTGGCAGCCATAGAAAGAACAAAGTCAATGAAGGAGCTGCCACCAATACCATTCAAAAACAAAGACTCGCCCACTGCCTTTTGCAAGTTATGGATTCTTTTACGGTAAGACCTTTTTTTTTTTTCCTTTTCTAAAGAAAAATTTTTTTGCTTATCCACTAATCCTTTGGGTTTTTTCCCCCATATATAAATGCACTGTCTTAGTTATTTTGGTCTACCACTCTACTTGTTCCTGTCATTTTTAATGTATTACATTTGTGGACACTATGTGTGTAAGATTTGCTCAAAGCTACATCTCCTACCAACTTGGGGTCAGTCATAGCTAACAAGTATATGGTTGCTGATTTGTTTCATTATCAGGAGGACAACAAGAAACTTATCCAGAGATAAGATGGGCATCATCATGCGTCTCCTCCAGAATCTGTTATTTGGCTTGTTTGTAGCCTTTTTTCTTCTTAGACTAAGGAGTGACCTGGTAAAAGGAGCTGTGCAGGACCGTGTGGGGCTTGTCTACCAGTGTGTGAGTGCCCCCCCCTACACTGGGATGCTCAATGCTGTTGCCCTTTGTGAGTTTCTGTCCTGTGTTATGTGAATAGGAAAAACTCTTTTTTGAAGATAGTCTTATAAAGGGTCTTAAAAGTTTTAGATAACATCAGAGTTGATACATAAGCATGAAATTCAAAGGTGAAGCAGAAGGAAGCTTTGCACCACAGAAAAAGATTAGCTCATCAGGGAGGCTCCAGGTTCTTTGCACTTAATGAGGAATACGGCCTGATCCCTGCCTCTCCCTTTCCCATGTGGCCTGTGTATGGAGGCTTTATTCCAAACTGTGCAAGAGCCCTTAGCTTGCCTGCAGAGTAGTGTTACAAAGGCAGGACAAAGTATAGGTCTGTAGTTAACTTCCTGTGAGATCAAAACCAAAGATATGGAAAAGATGGAAGTACAAAGCAGCTTTGACAACAATTAAGCATAATTAGATTTAAGAGTATTATGTGATGATTACATTTTTCTTACAGGGTGTTTCTAGTACAGACGTGGATCTTAAGACAAACAGTAGTTTCTGTTTACAGCCCTAAAAACTGTTCTCATGCAGGGCACAGAAGCTGCTGTCATTGTCTTGAGATCAGAGCACCTCAAGAAATTATCTAGTGGTGGCAGTTTTTTCATGTATTTGATTTGTATTTGCAAAAAGAGAAGTCTGTCCTGCATGCTGCCTAGTTAGGCCTCTTTCATTAAACTTACCAACTTATAGAATCTGCAGAGAGTATGTTTTGCACTTATAGTGGGGGGAAGAGTGATTAGAATGTTTCTGATATGTTCTTAAATTTGTCTCTGTGCTTCAGGTCTTGCAACAAGTCTTGGTCTCTTTATTCAGCAGTGATTTAATTTATTTCTTGTGTATTTAATCTAGTCCCACCTTTACGTGCTATCAGTGACCAAGAAAGTAAAGATGGTTTGTACAAGAAGTGGCAAATGCTTTTAGCTTACATAGTACATTTCCTGCCCTTCAGTGTCATCAGCGTGGCAATTTTCAGCACCTTTATATACTGGTAAGCACTCGTACCATCTATTGGATTGTTACTTTCTTTCTGTTATGTTTCAGTTCCCACGTCAGCAACAGGCCTGGTGGTTTGGCTTTCTGCTGTTGTCTCAGAATGATTACAGGCAAAGCTTGAGGAAAGATGACACAATTTTAGCCCTTCTATTTCAGGCAGTGTTGAAAACCCTTTCTACCTAAAGAAGTTACCAGTTCTCTAGGTAACTTGGGAAGCTTTAATAGGCCTGGGACATTTGTCATTCTTGCGTCATACCAAAAGCAGGAAGTGTCATTTTACATTACTTTTAGAAAGATAGCAAATAAGAGGGGGAAAAAAAAAAAAAAATGATGATGATGACAGTAGTTATGTTACAGTAACAGAGCGTCATATTTCCTGGGACATTGGGGATTTAGCTACGGCACGTGGAAGTGATGAGATACGGATCCCTTTCTTCCACTGCAGATAAAAGCACTAATGTGGATTTCTGATAGGGGGACAAAGAGTTTGATTGTAAAGCTTGCTTTTTTTCCCCCCCAGTACATTCATTTTCTCACATTGAGAATGCAGTGATGAAATATTTTGTCTGTTCATTGCCTTATCTATCATACAGGTCAACTCTTACTCATTTCTGTTTGATTTCACATCTTCCACTTGCTTTTTCTGAACTTAATGGAGTTCACGACTTCTTATGTAAGCCAATAGCAAAGTAATAAGGACCTATTTCTGTCCTTCAATCTTTTTCTGGTTTTGTTGGTTTTGTGGTTTTTTTGGTTGGTTGGTTTTGTTTTGGTTTATTGTTGTTTTGTTTGTTTGTTTTTCTGTTGTTGTTTTCCTAATTATGAAAGGAGAAGTGTATAGTGCACTGAAGTCAATTGTGGTTCCTGTGTTACAGTTTATAGTAAAGTTGTAATCAGATGTCAGTCTATAGTGAAATGTGTACAAATGAATAGCAGGCATGGTTGGTGTCCTGGATGCATGGTCTCTGTTTAGCTGATGAGAAATGATAAGTGGATAGACCCTTGTAAAAGAGAAAAAAGTGCAGGAACTAGTCTGCTGTAGCTGTGAATGCTAATGCTCTTACTCTGCAGTAAGATGCCTTTGGGCAGTTTGAAAATGGATGAAGTAAAACTGCACCAAGTTGCTTGGACTACTGAATAAGAACTTATAACAGGGAGCTAGTCAGCCGTGGGCTTTTTTCCCCATCTAGAAAAACTCAGGAAAAAACATCACTGTGTTCTTTTTTCTCCTTGTCTGTAGTAGGTAATGAGCAGAAGTGCACAGTGTTTATCCAGTTCTTTCATTTGGGATCTCAGTCTGTCAGCTCTTAGATGAAAAGACAAAAACCCTGAGAGGGAGATTTCTGCTCCTCCAGATGTGAGGACTTGCATGCATGCGTTGTCTTTTTCTAGTTTGGTGCTGGTATTAGAAGTAGCAGTTTTGTTCAAGTAAGGCCATCTTTCTCTTTGTCCCCTTAGCTACCAGGGCTTTTATGTCTGCAAGCTGTCAGTGCTGCCTGCTTCAAGAATTGCTCCCTGAAAAGTCCCTTTTCACAGATAAGCAGAAATTACACCCCTAAGCATTCAGAGGGTGCGCTGTGCTCACCAGATCCCTTCTGTTTCTGCCTGCTAGTAAGCTGTTTGCTGAGAGAAGGCAGACAATTGGAAAACATCTATTCAGGCTCAACAAGGGAAGCTTTGTGGAGTTCCTGAAGACCATGAGCTACTGTTTGTCACGCTCACTCCTTAACAAACAGGAAATTTGTATGGGCAGAGACTTTGCCCTTGTGCTTTGGTAGCTTGAAACACAGTGAACAATAAAGACTGTGGTTGTGGTTAATGGATAATATTTACAGATATTAGCCTCTGTATATATTTGCTACCTTGTGGTTGTTTGGAAGCCATCAGTCATGTGTCAGAGTGATTTCCTAGTGCCCTTAAACCTCTTAGGGCAAGCAGTTTCTCTAAAAAATTTTGAAGATTGTATACAGATAACCAGGACTAAACTTTCCTGAACTGACAAACTGTTGGAGAGGCTTCAACAGCCTCTGGTATGTGTTCTTGCAAGCTATTTCTCTCAGTTTGTGTTTGTAGGGTCAGTTAGCATGGGTCATACAGACCCAAACTCTTACCTGATCAGACACAAGGCAATTCTGGCCAAGAACAAACACATCCACTTTTGCAATCAAGTAAATGTACTCTGTACATGTAGATTTTCCTATCTAAAGATACCTCTGAGAAATGCTCCAACAGTTTATATCATCTTGCCATTCTGTTGCTATAAGATTCTCTCTTCTGAGCTGGTGGGTTTTTTTGTTTGTTTGTGGAGTTTTTTAGTGGTATGGTGTGTGTGTGTGTGTGTGTGTGCTGTTTTTTTTTGGTGTTTTGGGGTTTTTTTTTTGTCTTCTCTCTTAGGCTTTCTTCTCTTTCTGTTCTTACCCTGGATTTTCTACTCTGTATATACAGAGCTCTGTGTCAAGTCCCACCTCAGAGAAAGTGATATTTTTATGCTGGGAATTTGGAAAGCTCTTTCCTTCTGCAACTATCTGTGATTAAAGGTTGTTACATAACTGCTAGCTCACTGAATGTTTGAAGAGTCAATGTTCACCCATCTATTTATAATAATCATTTTGTTGTTATGGAAAATGCTAAAGGAAAACCCATGAGAAAATTAATACTTCTGTTTTAAGACCATGTTCGAACATGGTGGATTAAAAAATAATAATAATTTAAAAAAAGACATAGGACCTTGCACTGAGAAACAAAAAAAAAGAAAATAAAATATTGAATAGCTGCTTGTTAGCTAAGCAAAGCCTGCAGTCTGTACCTAGCATGAGGCAATTTTGTTTTCAGTATTTCAGAAAAAGAGTGATATGTCACCACGTAGTAAAAGGTTTTTTCACCTGTCATATACATAAGGCTGAATTAAGTTTGCCAAGCAATTGCTGGCCTTTCTTAACTTTTTAATCTTTAGTACAGATTGGGAGGACTTTATTCCTTTGGTTAGGTAAAAAAAAGCTGTGAACAGTGTGTTGTATGAGAGTGCAGGAGTATGGAGGAAATTGCATTTGGATTAATTAAATGGGTGGCGAGTTCAATTAGCCTTCCCTTTAATTGAGTATATCCAATTTTAGATTTGCATGCACAGTATTCAAAGTGCAAAATTCCATCTGTTAATTATCTGCATAAGGATGATCTTTAAATATATGACTTACATAAATAACTCCCACTGCATAACCCCTTAAAGGAGGAGGATGTTTAAGGGACTGTAAAAGCCATGGTGGTTACCTTGAAACAACATAAATTTCTGCTACAATTACAGTTTTATATAACCCTATTTAATCTGGATGGAGAAAACCTAATGTATCTGCACTTACGTCACAATGTTAAGTGGATATCCTTTATGTTAAGGCTCCAAGCAACATACTAAGGGTTAAGGCAGAAATTCTTCGCTGAGCTGTAATTAAGAAAAATAAATAAAAACAAAAATAAAAGCTATGTTCCAAGTTTGGTAACCAAACATTGTTTTTTCAAATGTTCTTTTACTCATTTTTGCACAGGACCACAGGGTTGTATCCTGATGCTTCCAGATTTGGAGTTTTCTTTGCCGTTGTCTTAGCGTCTCATATAATTGGAGAACTACTAACACTTGTTATACTTGGCGTGGTTCAAAACCCAAATATAGTCCAAAGTGGAGTAGTGCTGCTTAATTCAGCAGGTGTGATAGTGGGAACAGGACTAGTAAGGTAGGAAGAAGTTTTATTTCGTTCTGGTATTAATGTTAAAATAATCTGCCTCTAGGAGCATTTAATGAATGGTCTGTATTGCAGCAGCACAGTAATGCTCTGGTAGCAATGGAAAGAAAGTACAGCTCTTATCCTTCAGAACTACCTATGTTAGATATTGTACTAAATACACAAACCACTTAAGACACACAAGACACTTAATAACTTTAGATATCAAGAAAGACACTGACTTTTTGTTTTCACTTTTTGCAAATACATTGAAGATAAAACGGAGCAATGAATATCTATCAGCTCAGTTGAATTATTTTACTTGTGTTGATATAATGACATGAAATGCTGTCCTCATTAAAGGAGCCTCCCACAGAAAAAGGTTTACACTGGGTCTTGTCATTTCCAGTTTATCACTGCCATGTCAATAGCAAACAACTTCACAGAATTATTTGTGACTGTAAATAAGGCAGAGTTGAATGTTATGACACTGTACCAATGTCAGAGACAGCTTTCATGGCTCTCTCCTCATTTAGCACTAAAATGGACTGTTTGAAAACTCCTAAACATACAGCCAAGAACTGTTTCTTTAATAGGCTACGACCAAAGATGAGAGCTTGTTCTAATTTGAGGTAGAATTTGCTCTGGGAATATAGAAAAAGCCAGTTCAACTTCTCTATTTCTTTTAGGACCATTGAAGAAATGCCGACACCTTTTAAAATACTCAGCTATCTTACCTTTCAAAAATACAGCAGTGAAGTTCTTATAGTCAATGAATTTTATGGCTTAAACTTCACATGCGGTAAGTGTTGGGGGGGGGGGAGGAATACACCCTTTAAGCCCATGGTAAATAATTAATTTAATGAGATGTCAATGCTTATTTTCCTTCTACGTGTAATAGAAGTATCCTGAATAATGAAGGTAGCTTATGAGTTGTTAAAAAAAAGCCTATTAGTAAAGACTACAAGACTATATCAGCAAGCTACACAAGAGTCTGACTCTTTTTTGACAACCATTTCTCATTCTCTCAGTTTTTCAGCTTTCTCTTCATCTGTTCTTTTATCCCCCCCCTTTCAGGGCATTTTGGAAAGTAAAGTTTTGAGCTTATCAGAGCAGTCATATGCAAATAGAAGATCAATAGAATTGCACAATATAAGGTCAAAGATCAGTGCAGGGATTGCTGGCAGTTAACACCTGACCAGGTGCTTCATCTAATACAAGTGAGGCTTCAGTTCACATACGTTACCATGGCATATATTGAGCAGCTTGGATCCGTCAGGCTGTGAGCAAGATAATAGGTCAAACATCAGAACGAATCAGGTTGAGAGGGTCAGTAGCTAACACCCATCAGTGGGGTAAAACTTACAACTTTGGACCTACCATAAGATATTTTGGGCTTTGTAGTCAGCTGTCGGTGCTCCTCTCCAAGGTTATATATAATCTTTATCCATTAATCTCTCCTATCCCTCTTTATTACAAGCACATAGATGGCAACTATTAGAAAATGAGTCCATGTCTTCATTAGTAATAAACAGATGATTTTTAAGGTGCTGTTCAGGCACTCTCCCTTTCTTGAATTTTGGAAGCACTCAACAAATATGAACAAGGTAATCTACCACAGGGGGCAACTTGCTTCTTGAAACCACCACTCCACCCTTGATACCGTGTCTGAAAAGCCATAAATTGTCTTTTGTTTGGCATGAACAAAATGGAAAGCTCCTAGTGACCCTTTATTCCTCCCTTCACAAAATACTGTGTTAGATTACCTGCAGAAACATAGGGTTTGTCTGTTCTTAATCCAAAATAATAAGAAACACTGCTGTAGGTATAGTTCCACACTAAAATAACATCAGAACTACTAAGGTATGAGAGAGATACTGAAGCTGAGTTTTAATTTTACTGATTCACATACTAAATTTTTTTTTTTTTTTTTTGACAGGTGAAGCCAACAGTTCCACTGCAACTGATGCTGTGTGTGTGTTCTCTCATGGCATTCAGTTCATTGAAAAACACTTTCCTGGTGCATTGTCCCGGTTAACAATCAATTTCCTAATACTCTATGCTTTTCTACCAGGACTTGCCATTATAGCAATTCTGAGCTTCAAAATGAGAGAGAGAATTATGGGCAGACAATAAAAAAATAGCAGTTCTATCAATGTCTCATACTATGCTTTAAACTTTTTATGGTTGAAGGCTTAAATTGTTGGATTTTAGATAGAATTTCAATGATTATACATATAGAAACACCTTCATTTTCTCATGTTTGTTTCTAACTGGATGTTTTCCCACCTTGTAAAAAAAGAAGTCCTTTCAAGAGCGTGAAATGCTTCCTGCTATTGGTATTCCACCCCATTTCCAAATCAGGCATAATCAACAGTATTACACGTTTTAAATGACTCTCTGAATTTAGTCAGCCCTTGCTCTCAATTTTTAACAATGCAGCAATGCTGCTCTATTTTTTTTCCCCATTGTTTTGTTTTTTAACCAGTGCCAACAAGCAGAGGGGTACAATTGCTAGTAAATCTCATTTGTAGAATTGTATTCTAAGTCCTATGCTTTCTTTTGATACTGTTTTGGGGATGTGTAGAAAGGGAACAAACCAAATACATGTAAATGAAGACAGAATCAAGACATCATTCCACTTCAACCTTATGCATGCTATACAAACAATGAGTACAGGATCTTTAAGCAGTATAAAAGTTACCTAGCATGTTTTTCTCTTGTAAATGATGGTAAATCAGAGAAAACAGTTATGTTATTTATAGATGTTCCTTATTTTCATTATCAAGTTCTAAATCATGTTTTGGAAGCAGTATGTGAATTCCTAGACAAAATTTTCTTTGTTAATAAAACACAAATTTAAAATAGGGAAAAAAAATGTGAAAGTTGTTTGCCAGTTCTTGGAAGTGATGTAGTGTGCATCTTTGGAAATTATTCCTCTGGGCTCACTAACATCCTAAAGTGTCTAATTTATCCATTTAATAAATATAAGGAAGTCTCAAAATTGAAAGCCTAACAGACACAGAATTCCTAAATTTTGTTACTTTTCATGTTCAGTGAAGAAATTATTACAGAGTATCAGATAGATATTTCCTTGAGGAGGTAAGTATATTTATATCTTCAAATTCCATAGCAATATCATGTTTGATAGTTTTGAGATGATGCATTTTGTAACAAAAAATTTGAAATAAAGTTCATGCAAGTTCTTCAATTAAGTGTGAGGCCAACATCTGGTGAACAAATATGTTAAAAATAACAACTCTGAAGAGCTGAAAAAAATGCCACATTAGTTGGTCTTTCTCTCTTTTATTTACAGGTAGGGCTGTTCACCAGGGAATATTCTTACAATTGGTCTGCCAAGTGACAGGTTAGACACTTACTCTCTCAGTCCACCTCCTACTAGTGAAGATGTCTGTGGACAAAAAGCCATGTCTAACTTAGGCTAGTATTTCACCAGCTTGGGCTGAATGGGAATCAATTACAGTTCAACCACTAAGCAAGTATCTGTCAAATTGATTAGACTGACTTCCTAGCATTTCGATATTTGACAGAATTATCTGACTTCTGCATTCTGTGCAAAGTTATTACAACATTATACACCCCAAGAAATAACTCCTGTATTAAACTATGTGATACTGAAACAGGTAAAGCAAACATCTGAATTCAGGTTAAACATGGTTTTAATTCCACTTTATTTTGCCAGTTTTTGTGGACCTATCCTATTCAAATGCATCAGCCAATGAACTAAATATGTTCTCAAGCTTTGCTTTTGAATTTTATATGTAAAGAACTATGAAAAGATACCTATCTCACTCTACTATGCGATTTCATATTTTTAGTGTGAAATGTTTATACATACATACATGTTTAGGGCAAAAACATTCAAAAATAAAACAACTTATAAAATAGGTAGAACTGACTAATGCCAGTCTTCATACGCAAACCTATCTCTGAACAATCTACAGTTCCTTTCTTCCCACTTTTTCACACTTTATGTCAGTACCAAGATACACAAATTTGGATGGAATGCATAAACAGGTCTTTTTTTTATTAAAAATAACAGGAATACTTAATAAACATTATTTTTGTAGTTTGATGTTGTATATTTTCAACTGCATCAGATTAAATTACTAGTGTAATGCTAAAATGATTAAAGTAATTTTGTAAATGTTAAACTGAAGACACCTATAGAAGTTCATGAATCAGAGTCAAAATCCATTTCTTTCCAGGAGTTGGAGGCATTTCTTTTGTATTGTTCGAGCTCCTAAAAGAGAAACATATGAACATATAATCTAATCTCTTCATTAGTAAAAGTTATGATACTTACTTTAGCCACTTGAATATTTAAAACATGTACAAACATTTTTCACTGTAGAAAAAATGTACCATGTATTTTTATTTTTAACAAAGTTATACTAAAAGTGCTATAAATTTTACCACATTTGCTCTCACACATGGAGCTGGATTTTATTTATTTATTTATACTTGGATACTTTCATGGGAAGAAGAAATTTTGTGTCTCCTCTTAGACATTAGATTGGAGAAACCAGGCTCCTTATGAACATACAGAAATGTAACACTATGTATGTTTGAAAAAGAGAACCCAGAATTACCCAACAGAAACTACTGTTTCACACACATGAAGTCAGGGCTTTAAGCAGCAAACGGGATTGGTAATTCCTTAGTATTATGGAAGGGGAACTAGATGAACAATGCCTACTTTGGTGGGAGTGGTTTTGATTGTTTGTTTTGTTTTTTAAGGACAGCACTGAAATGAACTTCTGGGAGTTTATACATCACCAATGGTGATAACTTGGAGAGCTACCAGTGGACCTCAGAAACCCCTGCAGAACAGTGTGTTGTCCAGAAAGCCGTAAGCAGAAATATATTTTAGGGGAAAAGAAAGGGCATTTAGGAAATCAACGTACCAGATCTATTAATCTATGGTACTGGATAGTTGTGGAAATATTACTTATCATTGCTTGAGGTTGTGCAGGAAGCTTATTATTCATCAAAGACAATGATGTCATGCTTTTGTTTTGTTTTTCAATTAATAGTTAAAATATTTTTTCAGGTTTTCTACTGTTTAGTAGTTTGAAAAGTTAGAATCTGCATGTAAAAGTAAAATGCAAACCCCATGTGGCAATTAAACCATGAATCTTGTAGATAATAATTATATTATTAAAAGCAATCAGAGGCTCAAATTATGGAGGTATAAATAAAGCAAGATGATGCAGTGGACATGATGCTATACTTGACAATACTAATAAGGTAGACAAATGACCTCCTTTACTTCAAATGTGCTACTGAGAATTTTGAAGCCTATTATCAAAGGTTCTAGCAGCATTACCAAGCAAAAGTTTAATCTTCTGAATTGTATGTGCTGGTGTCACTGTCAGGCATTATTTCTGAAGAATTTTTCAGCAAAAATTAATTTAGAAAGCAGTAAGATTGCTTTTCGTTCATTTAAGAATAAGAAGGCTTCCAATTGTATATGCAGGAAGATGATACTCAAATGAGGTAATCTTAGAGCTAACCACATCTTGCGGTACCTGGGAAGTCATCATATCTTGCTTAGATCAGGAAAAGAGAGGGACATAAACCAGTGATCGGTATAAATGTAGCAAAGGCCCTCAAAATTGGGAAGGTGTTTTATGTGATTCCTATTCTGATTTTAATAGAATGGACTTAGGAGAGTAAAGGAGGTTTCACTGTAGGTATACACATTCTGGAACTGACAAGAACGAAGTATTAATTCTCAGTTGGAACACAGAAGAAGGAAAAAGAAAATAAAGGGCAGAGCAACAAAGGAATCAATCTAAAAAATCTATGGAAATAAAAAGTGGCATTTTCTCTCTCAACAGCTTTGTCAACAATGCAGAATTTTCAGAAAGCACTAAAGACTTATGAGCAATAAGAGGATTTTTAGTTGGTGCATATTCTTCATGATGCTTGCAGGAGTCTAGTTTTACAGTGAAGTGACTCCTAGATGACTGACAGAGAACATACTGTGTCTACTCTAAATCCAGTAAATTGCATTATTAAATACAGCTCTAGTACTACTGGACTGTTCTATCTCTGAGCCAGTCTTTGCTCAGTATTTTTACTCCCTCATTATGCATATAAAGTAATTATGATCTGCGTACATACTGAACTGTTGGAAACTTGCCAAGAGCTAGGAATAGAAAGAATACTGTGATATTTTAAGGAGCACATGTAGCCTGATTTATGCCAAGTAAATAATTTCAATTCTAACAACTTTCTCAAAGGCTGCAGGAAGGGGTGAAATTAGACAATGCAGTTTTACATGTAATGACAGTGTTATCTGAGGGTTATGTCTACAGGTGTCATCTAAATAATCAGCTTTACTGATTTATCATCTGATAAACTGTTTCAAGAAAGAAGCAGATAATTTAGCAGAATTTATTTTGCTGTAATTTTAGCTAGCTAGAAGGCAAATCGGTGTAAAGGCAATTCAAAACAATACAGAAAAGCAAAGTATCAAACCTACAGCACATATTAAAACTGTATAGCTATTCCACTACCTACAGAACTACAGAACAAAATGATAAATATTTATTTTGGAGAGATATCTAGTTATGACTAACATTTAAACAATGAGAAATAAAAGAAAAAAGGGATTAAAGGACAGAATATTAAAAAAAATATATGTCTTTAACAAATTTGGTGATTCAGGAGGAAAAGTGCTGTCAGGAAAGTACACTTCTTTCACTTTTACATAAAAGAGAAAGCAAAATAAATCACCATAAGTCAGAAATGTATTTGAATGCTTTTTCCATTACAACTTAAAGATCACTCCAGAGACCCTTATAAAAAGAGTGCTTCCTGCTCCTAAAGTCCTATACTGCAAACATATGTAGAATTCTAGAGTATCACAGAATGTTAAGGGTTGGAAGGAACCTTGAATGATCATTTAAGTTCATCCCCCCCCCCCGCCCCCCCCCCACCCCGCCGCCCCCCCCCCCCCCACCA